>JAFBJT010105946.1:174896-202784 GCA_016785325.1 Chascanopsetta lugubris | reverse complement strand
TTTAAAGGTCCTATAGAGATGTTTTATTTTTTTGTGATGAAATCGTCATTGATTCTTTTTTGTTTTTAAACCAAACCTAAATGAGAGGCACTCATTTAGGGTGGTTGATTGTGTGTACAGTTAGCTTGAATTCTAATAGAAATTGTACCTTTTGCTTTTCATTTTGCTGCCGCCCTTACCCATTGCTTTAGAGTTTATAGACTCAATTAGTCTTTCATTGTACTAAAACAGAGTGATCTTCATACATCACATCATTGCAGAAGACACTAACCTGTGCGGAATGTCATTCTTGCCGCAGCGCACAGGACTTTATTTGTCCTCAGAGGCTCGGCCATCTTGTTTCAGTGATTACTGGGTCTGAGGGGGTTGGAGGCAGCGGAGACGGGGGTTCCCCCGCAAGGACCAAGCTGAGAGGGAGAGGAAGAAAGAGGAGAGAGATTCACTGAATAGAGATGCTGAGAGAGAGAGAGAGAGAGAGAGAGAGAGAGAGAGAGAGAGAGAGAGAAGGGAGAGAGAGATGCCCATGGGCATTTGGTGGCGCTGTCTTGCCCGGGCCCTCCTCCTCCTAGTGCCAGGGACAGGGAAGACACTGCCACTCTGCATCAGTCTCCTGTAGTATTCATAGCAGCAGGTCCTCTAACCCAATTTATGACCTCCACCCTTGCTGAAGAATATAGGAGTTTAACAATGGGTGGCTCTGTAGGGAGCCAGGGCGCCGAGACCCCAGCAAGCAACTTCCTCATCTATTATTTCTCCTTTTATATATTGTGTAGAATGTGTCTTTTCTGGGAATTCCACAATAAAATGACTGTTATTTATCATTACCAACCTCTTTATCATTTAGTCAATAAAAGGCCTCTCACTTTCTCTCTCTCCTTCCCCGCATCGCGCTCTGGGAGTCAGATATCTGTATTAGTCCCCCCCCTGCCTCGGGGCGAGCCGTGTCACAAGCTAAATCATGATCAGCTATGGCTTTCTGGCTAAATTGTGTATGAAGGCCGCTGGCGGAAAAGGTGCACATGCTTATTATTGGAGACACAGAGAGAGAGAGAGAGAGAGAGAAGTTTGCACGTGCACACACACGTTGGAGAGGGTGTGCACGTACACACAAACAACACAATAATGAATCGCAATGCCACGTTCATGTTATTAAAGTGCTTTGGTAGGTAGAGTTTGTCTAAATAGTTCCAATAATGAGTTCAAATGTGAGGGTCTGTCTTTTTACATGCAAATCAACTGAAGAGCTTTTTTATACTGACATGAATATCACATCTGTTTAAGCAGTAAACATCATAGCAACATTTAATTAGCTACATTTATATCATGTGGACACTGTTTCCCAACAGGACTCCTGGATCACTGGTTTATCTGCCATATTCTATTCCTGTCTGAGTTCCCACAAAAAATTTAATACACTACATTACAGGACTTGGTATTTACTATAAGTGTTGGAACACGCCCATATCCCTAACCACAAATGGTTAAAAACAATTAACCATATAAAAGCCCAATGTAGATTCAGAGAAGAAGAACAACAAACCCAGAACTGATTGGAAAATTTAATTTCTTGAAATATTTCATTCACTGTTCACTTGCACTCTCTTTTTGTAACCCATGTCTGTACAGGACCTTTCTTTGACAGCGATTGTTATTTTTATGATTTATATTCTGTGCTCAGCAGATATTCAAAGAAAGTGCCTTTGTAATTCAACATTCAGTAATGTTGAATGTTATTCATTCTCTGTATGTATTTGTTTTTCCAAAGGTTAAACTGGAGTCAAGCGTCACAACAGTGATAGCAACCATCACTTCAACACAGGGTGAGTCAAATACTTCACATTCAGTAAGTTGTCTGTTCATGAATTGGTAATTACAAAGCCCATGGTGTCAGAACACCTCCATGTAAGATGCCCAACCCAGTCCTCAGTGTCAAAGTCATTCTTTCAGTGTCCTTCATGTCCTTCAACAACACCTGACCCACACATTGTATTTAGATGAGGGTCCTCCACACTACTGAGGGAGGTTATCTACACACACTGCACAGCCAGTATGACCACAGCTCTCCAGGTCTGTTGAGTCTTAGTGAGCAGATACAGGATACATACACATGCATGACAGGAAGCAAAAAAAAAAAATCCCCTTTATTTTTTTAAAACTGTATGGGTTCTGCTCGCTAACCAAGCATTCAGGACTTGGTGTCCCCCTTTAGGACATTATCACCTTGTCCAGTCCTCTGGAGGGCCCCTCCTCTCCCCTGTGGGCCACAACTTCCTGCTAGCACTAATTAATTAAGAGGGCAGGTTGGCCACAGTGGAGAGCGGGCCCACAGCCTTTTCAGCTCCTACCAGACAGCATGCGCCTGGAGACTTATTGCCTCCTCTCAGTCTCCCATAATGCATCTGCACAAGGGACTGGTTGGGTGCATGTGGAAACGACTGTAAGAAGAAGAAGAATTTACAGAGGCTTTTGTGATGAAATGCACTTTAGAATCCCTTGTGTGACGTCCATAACTACCTGTCTTTGTTGTGCATTGTTGATTAACAACCCCCCCCCCCCCCCCCCCCCCCCCCCCCCCCCCCCCCCCCCCTCCCCTTAGTCAAGACACTTAGCCAGAGAACAATCTGATCCGTAGACCTTAATGTATAAACATTGGTAGTAGTACACCAGTTCTATTGAAATACTCCAGTTTACACCAGTATACATCACTATGCTGCAACATCTGCACGTTTTTCTTGTGTACAACGGGAAAAAAAATGTGACAGGGAAATAGAGCTGTGAAGCAAGTTGAGGGAAATAATACGACCACATTTAATGAAAGGTTAAATTTTCATTTACTCACTATTGAGTGAGCTGAAAGGGCCATTATTTATTGTATTGGCATGATGTGGCCCATTAGTGCTGTACTGGAATTGGTTTGGCTTCTGTCTCCCTCCCCTTTCTCTCTGCTGCTCAGCATTGTGAGATCGCTCCGAGCTAAAGTTTGAGAGAAGACCTGTGCTTATGTGTGTGTGTGTGTGTGTGTGTGTGTGTGTGTGTGTGTGTGGGTGTGGGGGTGTGTGCATGTGTGTGTGTCCCTGCGTGTGCGTTTGTATGTGTGTTTGGACGTATGTATGTGTACAAGAGAGAAGCTAACATAGGTGCACATCCACTGAGACTGAATTCCTTTTCTTTATTTAGTCCGTCATCTGCATCTTTACATATTAAGCGGCCGATTCCGCCATCGATCTGTTGTTCTCCCGATCTCGCCGCCGCGTCAATGACAATCTAATTCCATTCAACGGATTTTATTGGTTGCTCCCTTCGCCAAGTGACAAGACACATTGCGGCTGCGCGTAACCTAATGAAAGGCTGCTCTGCTCAATCCAGATTAAGTCACGGGATGGCAACACGCAGCACATTCATTTAGAGGAGGACCTCTAATTGGGGGGGTTGGCGTGAAAAGAGGTGAGGGGTTGTTTCACATTGCACAGACCCAACCTCTGAATATTTACTCTTTTGTTTATTAGCATCCAAGTGGAGAAGCAGATATAATTGCAATAATGAAGCAACATCTACATAATTCACACTTAATCACAGAGCCCTGAGGCCCAGCTTTGCACAAATATTGGAACACGAGATCAGGTCAATATCTATGAGGTTAATAAGGGTAGATATTCATGGTCTTATTTTGAATATTTGCGTAGAAGAAGTAAATTAAAGAATCATTACAGCTGTAACTCTGCAGGTCAGGAAGGATTTAGCCTTCACTGCATTTTAGGTCTGTTTTTAACCAAGCAGATTCACTGCTGTTGCTTAAGATAGTTTTAAATTGAGCACAGAAAGGGAAATAGCAGAGGTGATGATATGCAAAATATGCAAAGCACAATTTGAATAAAAAGAGGGCTCTTTTCTATATCTAATTTGACAGAATTGGTGTTAGTATAAGCATAATATATTGTTTTTATGTCTAATTGATGAACATTTTTGTTTGCATTATCCTCAAATAAGCCTTTTAAGGTTTATGGGTTTTTAGAAACAGCACAGGCTACGTATAATAGATTATACCTCATTTTTGGAAGGAAAGGGTGAGGTGCAACAAACGACTTCACCTCTAAATGTAACCAAGGCCAACATATTGTACCTATTTTTTGTTTTTTCACTGTTTTGTGTCACCATTCCTGCAAAGAGTGGCCTCTCAGAATTAAAAGCATTGGAAGCATTAATGTAGCTAAAATGCTACATAGCATAGGTCATATATAAATACACACACACACACACACACACACACATAAATTCACCTTGTTGTGGAGTGAGCACTGCAGTGAGTTGACCTTGGTGGGGGGGGGGGGGGGGGGGGGGTTCTGAGTCCCAATTTTATTTTGTAGAGTAACTAAATCAAAGTGCTCTGTCACAGGGCACCAGATTTGCACTTTGCAGTGTCACATTCACATTGAAATGCAAACCCATTCATACAGGTTCAGACACACACACACACACACACACACACAGTAATTTGTAACAGTGTCACTGAGGTCATTGTGCACAGTGTGGCAGTGCCACTGTGAGTGCCATCTGGCAAACTGGGATCAAGGTTACACCTTCGGGAGTTTTGACCTGAACCGACCGAGCTCATCCACTGAATCCGTGGTCACACTGCGTAGATCAGACAGACACCGCTCTCTCTTTGCTATTGTTATCAGTGGACTGTTGTTTATAACTGTATTTAGTCCAGTTGTATTGCATTGAGGTCATTTGTTATTCAGATCACGTGCCTATTAGTCGAATTTTTTTGCATACATAATACCTTGATTACTGTGTAATAAGTAAATATATAATCTTTTTCTCCACCTCTTTTTGCAGTGTACAATGTCGTAAGTAATCATTGGGTTTAAAGGTCTAGTTTTGAAGATTTGAAGTGGAAATATGACCATTTCACCAGGTTGAATTTTAATATTGAATAAGCATATTGTTTTCGAGATAAAACACTTTAGATTTCAGGAGCAATGGAGCATGTCCTCTCTATGGACGTCACCATGTTGCCCTGCCAGGTTTCACAGTTACCCAAAATGGACAAAAAAAATGTGAATTATATCTTAACTTAAAACCTCTGTCCGTGTACTTATATTACCACACACATACGATTCATTTCCCCCTGACACTCTTTCCTCCCTCCCGTTTCCTCTCCTCTGCATAAACAGCGTGGGGCTTTACTGTCGTGTTTTCTGTTTGTCGGCAGCGGCGCCAACATCCGACGAGAGCTCCCTGCCACTTTCACAGGCTGTAAACATCTGGGCAAGGTCTTTCATCTGGTCAGTGTGGTGGACCCAGGGGCTCCGCATTAGTGCCACAATAAAAACACACTCCTGCACTTAGTTTAGGAAGCTTCGAGCCTGCCACTGAGACAAGCTGTGTTAAAAAGCCAAAGGAAAGAAGAAAAAAAACAACACACTGAGCTTTACAGGCTAACACCACAAATTAATCCTTTACTCCAGGAGGCAAACTTGTTCCAAAGGAGGTTCATTAATTTTGCATTAAAAATGACAAATATCAGACATTCTGGTTTTCCCCCCAACAATTAATTCCTCCTGAACTCTATTTAAAAACTTTGTAGCATGATATTCGGCAAACATGATTTGTGCATCATTAATTCTGTATATTTTGATGCAAATGGCATGTTTCCAATACTTAAAGATGCACTGCCATTCTAAACCACATTTTTGTGGAGCCTCTCTCACAAATGAGTTTATAAAGCACCAAAAATTGATCCAATTGTGGACGCTTGAAAAGTCATACTGCATTACCTCCAAAGTACATGGTGGCCTTAACTGGCTGAAATAACAGGAACCTACGGTATTATTATAAAAGATGGCAGTGCCTTTGTATTCCAGTGCATTGGAATTAAGTCACCTCTCTGAATTTAGCAAGTCAAATGTACCAGTCATTAATAGAAATGCTGATGATAGAGTTACATCCTTACTTGATAAGACAATCAATGCTAGATCATCAAGAAGGAACCACATTTAAACAGACTATTAGATATACACTGACCAAGGTTAGCCAGCAGAGGGATTCATATATAAACAGCCATGTCAGCAGTGGGTGCAGGTGGGGCATTATGGTTCAAATATAGACTATGCATAATGAGGGATGCGGATAATCAAGAGTTACTGTGATCCATGTTCATGAATTTGCCTATTGGAAAAGCTGTAGATGAAAACAGAATTCAACAGGAATATTACATCTTTACTGGATAGTTAATGAATCATAAAGATATTAGATAAAAGGGATTATGGGCAAAATGTCACAAAGAGTTGGACTCCAACCAAAACAACCCCATTGTGTTTACCCAATCCCTCCACTATCTGCCCCATATAATTGTATTCTATAGTGTATGTCCTCAGAGCAAGCAGGGTGCCAGGCAGCAGCACAGGAGCTCGGTGTCATTCATCCATCTATATATAGAGGCATATGGACATGGGTGTCTACTGTGTGTTTTATCTCATTGAAAGGGCAAGTGATTTTCTTTCACTGCTGTGTCAGGGTTGAGATGGACTGCAGTTCAACAACATTAATATTTAAGGATCGTCAGCTACCGGCCTCACCCTCATCCATTATTCGGGTGCTTGCTGACACTCACGGATTGTTGTCCTGGGGTGACACATGGGCGGCGTCCAAATAATAGTCCATATTGTGAGATTGCAGAGATGCTCATAGGTGACATGCAGACGTGTATCTATTTGTGATGGATTTAGAGGTGGAGCCAAGTTTGATGAGATTTAGCTTTTGTGGGCCACTGCTGCAGAATACAGTTGATAGGAATGAGTGTGTGTGTGTGGACGACTACTGGAAATAGCTAGCGCATGTGTGTCTGTGTTAACAGTAGTAACATAATCTCAACACACAACACACACTCGCAAAAATGATTTCAAGGGCTAAGGGGAATCTGGTCAAATTGGGACCCCTCTGACAGAACCCCCCCACCCCCCAAGCCCAATGTCCCCTATACCACTATGTAGTGTTTCTGGGGCCCCCTGATGCCTGATCCCCACAGCTCTCTACCAGTGCAGAGTGGCTAGAACATGCTGGAGCAAATCAAGTATTGACCTGCAGCAGTTATGTGTTGTAGAACATTAGATTCTCATCCGGGTGCTGTGGTAAAGGTAAGGAAAGGAAAAGAACACTCTGCTTGCCATGAAACATGGCTTTGCTTATGCACTCTGCTGCACGCCCAGGCGCCCGCGACGCTCATACATCAAGCGGCGGCCTTGTCGCTCGCTTTATTGAGAGGGAAAACAAAGGGTTGAGCTGTTTGGAATCATTTTTTCTCGGGACGATTTTTCAAAACAGCACCAAGAGCTTTCCTTTTGGGGTTTTGGGGTGGCCGAGGAGGAGAGAATGGGCGATAAAATTGATGAATGGCAGATTGATGGATTTCATTCCTCTGCTGAGGAGGAAAACAAGAGGGATGCACACATTTTTTGTTCTGTTTCAGTTTCAGAAAGAAACTTATGAATGATGGTGACGCTTCCCCAGACATTTACATGCACAAGCGATTACATGAAAGTATTTTCAGTAAAAGTCACTGTTGTGAATTTTTGATGAGTACATTTCTCTAAGCAACGACGATGAATTTTATGCAGCATCTGTATAGTTTCAACATTGATCTCATAAAATCCAAAAGTATGTAGTGAAATGCATTTTTTCACATACTCTCTACATCCTAGGAAATCTTTGGATGTTTTGTGAAATTTTACACATTCTGACTGATTGCAGAAAAATGCTCACCAAACAAATTCTTAATCAAAAACCTCCCGCCTTCAGATTATGTATTTACATGCTGCCTATTTTTACCTGTTGTTATCTAATTGAGGCAACTTTTGTGTCCTATGAGCCACTTATGGGGAGTGATGTCATAGCTCTGGTGGAAATTGTGAGAGATGCCGGGGTTCAAATCTGTTTCTGAATAAATTGGCATTTAAGTAAAAGTTGTTTCAGAATGAGGTGACTATGGGGAGACAGTGTCCTGGAGGTAGATACATATCTGTTATTCTTGGGAAAGACTTAGCTAGTGAACCTGTGTGGGTTGATGCTCTGTCGACTCTTGCTGTAACATCTTCTCTTTCCGTTGAATAAACGGCCAATGAAAGTGACCAGTGTCTCCCTGGTGTTTTCACAGTCTGTGCGCTTACCCAAGCTTAGTCTGAGCTGCATAGCACTTGGGAGAAGACCCTTCTCTGTGTCTATAAATGACTCACCCATGTTTGTTCTCCAAAGTGACCCGGCAGCAGAGCAAGAGAGAGACCTTTCTGAAAGAGTCGCTCTCAGATCTTGGTGCTAAAAGTCATCCGCTGCAAGATCAGGTGCTGGTGAGGATGTTTCTGTTCTAATCAGATGTTAAATGATAAGTCAGGGGTGTTTGGTTGTCCTTAAGATGTGTAATTACATATTCAGGTTTGTCTTGTGACATTATTTGGAAATTGCATTGTCCAAACTGTAGCCAGTACCCTTTGCTAACTCTTATGTTCCCCATTGAAACAGGATTTGAAGACCTAAGTATTTGCTTACAGTGTCAGAGCACAAGACATCCATTCTTATGCCCATTGGAAAGTCTGTGGTTACACCACTGCCGTAGTTAATTACAATCCTTAGAAGTTTCATCCCATTTGTTTTGTCAATTACTGAAGCAGCTCGAGGAGAAACATAATCAGGTGTCTGCATACCGTGCTCATAGCCAGAGGGGCAGGAGAAAGGTTTCACCCCACCCTGAAGTGTCTGTTGGAGGATGGGAGGAGGGGGTGACCATGGTTGATGTTGGGTGCCGGAGATTATACCACAAGGATGAGTCCAATCAACCCTATAGTTCTGCTTTGTGATCAGATGGCACACACGGAGCCACACAGTCCATCATCTGAACCAAGCTTGTCAGTCAGTTCCTGCTCATGTTAATGTGAGGCATAAGGAAAATCTGACCTTCCTAGAATGTACCATCTAGACTAGACATTTAAAAAAACAAAAACAAAAATAAACACCTGTTTGTAGTCTTGTGTTAGGGTTAAGGTTAGTATCAATATGTGGTGTCAGTATGTAATTTGTTGGCATCACCACTTTGATGAACAGTTTCATGTGTTTGAACCTCATTAATCTCATGGGTCTATATGAGAATAGTGCAGAGCAGCAAGATGTTGCACTGGTACATGTGTCAGCATAGGAAGACACTGGTAATGTATACTATAGTTTACAGTGAATGTGAATGGTCCATCATGAACCAATATTGTATAGAATGGATTCTTGGTGGGTGTAGAGGAATTTGGAGACAAGCAAGCTGTGGTTTTGCATTCTCCTTCTTTTTAGACTTAGGCCGATGATGCTTCAGCTAAATGCTAATAAAATACAAACAACTTTTTCCATAATATGAACGTCTTTAAATCTACTTAAGACAACTATGCTTGAGATGCTTTAAACCAATAATGTTTTGCAACCTAAAGGAAAACATCTTTAGTTAACGTAATTTACTGTACAGTGTTTTAAGATTCAGTGACATCGATTGGTGGTGTTCCATGTTGCAGGTGAAAATAGGACCATAGGAGAAGCTTTATATGGTGTGCCTCAGATATCATTTACTACTGTAGAAACATGGCGGTGACAACATGACAGCCTCCATAGAGTGATCCACTCCTGATGTAAATATGAAGAGCTCATTCTATTGGAATGAAAAACAATTCATACATTAAAGTGATTGTATATTGGAAGAAATATCAGTGTAATTGCTCATAATATTATTGTTTTGAATGTAACCAGAGTTACATTAATATCCAGAATGCTTTTTCAAATGGATGTTGGGACATTGTGGTATTATCACCATTGGGTTTGCTGTATACATAACTACATATATTGTTTTCATGCCAATCAACAACATCAGTTGACTAATGAATATAAGTGAACACCATTCATGGTAATAAATCAAAAAATCGTTCAAGTCAATTCCATTTTAATAAAATATATTATACTCGACCATAAAAGCTCAATTTATTTTACTCTTCACATTCTTTCTTCCACTCAATGCAAAGCCTCAGACTTTAATCATGAGCCATTAAACAATGTGTTTAGTAAATTGATCTTTGAAAAAACACAGTCACCAACAGCCACTAATGAGTTCCCATTTGTCTCGGAGAGTGGGCAAGAGACAAAGCGAGCAGCCCTTCATCCTTCTTTCCTCTCTCCGTTTCATTCATTCATTCATCCTCTTTGCTTCTCCTCTCTTTCTCTTCTGCTTAATTTCCCTCTCAAATCATTCTCTCTCTCTCTCTCTCCCCCTCGTTTCACCCACTGCCGATATCTGTATCTATCCATTCCTTATACTATATCCTGCTATTCTCTCTCTCTCTCTCTCTCTCCCCTCTCCCTCCTCTCTCTCTCTCTCACTCTCCTAAAGGACACAGGTGACTGAACTCATGACTGTCCTGGCATCAGAGGATGATACATAACAGCTCAGCCCCAAATGACAAATCCCACTGACACTGGGTCGTGAAGAGACATATTGATTTTTCAATGATTAATAAGTGGAAAATAATTGTGTTTCATTAAGATGGATGGAGTTTCATTTAGTCCTGTCTCCTCTTCTTCACTTCAGCGCCGGGCGGGCAATCAAATCTGCTGCTACCGCAACCCATTAGCCTGCTATGGCAACAAGGGCCGCCACATGTGCTGGTCTGTGCCTGTGTGTGTGTGTGTGTGTGTGTGTGTGTGTGTGTGTGTGGATGGAGTAGTGTGAAGTAGAGCTGAAGTGTGGAGAGAAGATGAGGGTCTATCTCTCAAAGAGCTTCACACTAACCAGCAGCACCAGCATCACAGCAAAACAAACAGACCCCATAGGGAGATCCCATGGCTCACAACTCTTCATCCACTGAATATAACATCTCTGATTATGTTTACACATCGACATGGAGAGTTCACATATGAACAAGATCTCTCTTCTTGCTTTGGTTAATTCTACATTGTCAAAATGTACTATTGTTAACACTGATTGGGAAACAAATTTTCAAGTTATTATTATTGAAGAGGATTGTACATCAGAAATGGATGTGGGTACCTTGTTGAATATATATGTATATATACATATTTTCTTTAAAGTATTAAGCTTCATGCAGGATATTGAATAATTGTTAGATTTAGATAATTTCTAAAATTGTAATTTCAGGAGCAACATGAGACAATTCACTTGGGAAGGAATACTCACTTTTCTAAAAGTGGCCTTTTATTGTATTATTCCAGGTACTCTGGATTTCACTAAAGCTTTATTTACTGTAAAATCAACAACCAATCAAAACGATGCCTGCACAATACCCTTAACGATCCATTTGCACATCAGTCTTTTTGAGTTTACTGTCAGAAAGATTACTTTTGTTTATTATTAGACCCTAGTGGTGCAATTGTTCTTCATTGCTTATTTATTATCTATTGTTTGCAATGATCTTGAATACATTAACAGTGAAATCATTTGGAAAGAATTTGAGCAAAACATTTGCGCAAGACAACAATGCATGTTTTATTATTTCAGCTCAAAATAATTTATTCATTTTACACTTTGCGATTTATTGACTCGCAGATTCAGTAAATAGACTAAACCCCCCAGACTTGTGTAATCTTATGTGTAGTTGCAGTGTAAATAAACAAAAATGTCAATTTGAAGTCAGCTACCTCTCAACCTATCGTGATTCACCTGGGAAACTTAAGCACACGTATCGATCATGTCATTGGTTCAAGAAAACCTGTCGACAAAACTTTTTTTTGCAATGGTTTAATTTTTTAACTATACAACAGTCTTTTCACTTTAATGGAAGACTTATGCAAATCAATGTAATCCTTATCTACTCTGTGGATGTTGATAAAGGAACATTAACACTATAGCAGGGGATAAAACCACACAAGGCAGGCCCTTGTTTGAAATGAAGGCATCAGTGGGGTATGGGGGGAGGGCGGCTGCAACCCTGGCCCTCCACCCCAGCATCCTGTGTATCACTTTAATGTTCATATAATGACATACCCTCCAAGTTTGTGTCATGGGCCATCAACAATCATAATTGTAAAGTGATTCATTGAGTGATGTTGTCAACAGTGCTACTGTCAAGAGAAACTGATACCAGAGAGAGAGAGAGAATAGGGCCATCTAATGAATATATCAATAACCAGTGACAGGTGAAGGAGTGCTCCTGATGAAATTTCAAATAAGCACTAACACCTCTCCTGGACGCCTTCATTTGTTTTGCCGTGGCACGTTCTGTCGAGGCAAGCAAGTCGGGAAAACACAATTAACTGCAGTGAACCTGACATTCCTGATGTAACATCAGCAGCACATTTCAGATGACATCAATGCACTGCATGAGAGTGTTTGCTTTTAGCAGTTTTAGTGGCCTTTACCTTATAAACGGTATTATTTGACATAGAGTCGCACACTGACAAACTTGTCCGCCACAGTGATGTACTAGTTCCTGGCATTTGCTCAAATCAAGGACACGGGAAGCTCAAATAGCCGGGGACCAATTTGTCGTCTTTCGCTCCGTATGAGTGTTTGTGTTTGTCTTTGTGCCTGTGTATAATCACCTGCACACTTCACAGGAAACACTAGTGATACATCACCCAAATGAGGTCCGGACAGGGCCATGATCCATCACCTGGTGTCTAGTCGAACAGCGGAGGTAATGGGAAAGGAACCTATACAACATTGATGGGGCCTGGCTGCCAAGAACACACGGACACTGGCAGTGATGGCTGACTGAGGGAGTGACCATCGCGATTAATGGAATTATGGAGTGGCAGAAACAGGAGAGGATGCACGTTTACTTCTTCTTGTAAACATAGAAGTCATCTGCATATGAATGTGCGCATACACACCTATCTTCAGCTGCCCCCACCCCCCTTTCTCTCCGCCCCTCCCCGCCCATACCAAAAAACAAAAGCCTGGCCAAAATGCAATCAAAGGGCCAGTGCTGTGTTGCATTGTCATACCACGTTGGGACTACCTCTCTGTGCCTGCCACATTAATAAGGTTCCAATGGCCAGCACCTGCTTCGTAATGGCTGATTTATTTCATTTTAATGCCCTTGTCAGGGGTTGAAGTTTTTGAACAGAGGGTCCAATGGGGGGTGGGGGCTGGTAATGGGGGCTGGAGTGGCGTTTTCCCCTTTTCTCCTGTGTGAATGCCCAACACTTGAAAATCTCTACTTGACATGGTGGGAATTCAAAAAAATAGAAATAGAAATCAAAAACATATAGTGGCTAACAAGTGTTTTTTATTAAGATTAAGACTTATATGCAGATCCTTTGCATTAGGATAGAATGATACTTCTACTAAACAAGAGCATTCTGCTTGAGTTAACCAACTGCATTAAATACATTATTTTGTTGAATATATGTTAACAAGAAAATTCCCCCAAAATATATTTTTTCTACTGAATTGAAGAATGTTTGGTGGCCTTCAGTTATCATAAAACTCTAGGTGTGTAGTTTGTCCATTCAGGACCACTGTAAAAACATGTTATTTCAAAATGGCAGCCGTTACACAGAGGATACACTCCTGATGGATACATAAGGAGATAATTTGAGGACTATGAAAACATATTTTTGTGATTTTATGTGTCTATACACAGGTGATAACATCAGCATAACATTTTTTAACTAATAGATCAATTGAAACTCGTATTGTACTGGACCTTTAATTATGCAGTTATCACAAACACTGTTACAACTACACTCATTCATAATTATCTCCAATATATCAACATTGCACTGTGCAGTCATATATCTACATGGAACAAAGGTTTCCCCCATGTCTGTGTCTTTGTCCTCATCCCTCTCTGTCTGGAGGACAATGACAGCTCTGCTCCCAAGAGAAACTCAATTGACTGGAAACTCTGTCATTTAACACACTATTAATTGACTAATGTGCATCACATCACCGCGCTGCATAGGTAGATGAGGACCATGGAGCCTTAGCCGAGTGGATTATGGGAAATTAGCTGTAGCAATGACAAAACAGCCGTGTGTCTGCCACCAGAGTGCACAATCAGCTGTGGCAGAGCGGATGTTGCCGTTTTGAGATTATTTGCACAAAGGCGATTATTCTAATCACTTAATTCCGGCAATATGAGACATCTGCTCTGTTAAGCTTTATATTTCCATTTCCCCAGACAAGCGCGTGCAGACGATTCAATTCATCAATATCATTATTCACGACATTGTTTTAGTCAAACGGCGCCTGTATGATTAATGAAAAGGCAAAAGACAGTGTACAGCCATAATTCTGGCAAATCAATTACTCATGCTAAGGAGGCCTGTGTTGCAGATCAGCCGTAATACAGTTAATCATACACTTTGAATGGGATGCATGAAGTCAGTCATTCACTGTGTGGGTGTGATAATCAACACTAATGTATAAAGTGTTCAGTGCATGTGTGCATGTGAGGGGAGATGTTAATGCGCACACAGAACAATGCGTGCACCGCAGCGTGTGCTGGTGCACATACAGTGGTGTGTTGAATGTGTCCATGTAATTGCATTATGTACATTACACGTTCGCTTTTCTTGGATATCACACAATAAATGAGGGAGCGTGCATTCTACATGATCCTCCCCAACACACACACACACACACACACACACACACACTTCGCCGTTCATAGCCCCCAACTGTGAGCCGTAATCATGTCGCTCGCTATTAGCACAAGAAGCTTTGAATTTCAATGTCTCCGTTGGCATGATCATCAAAGGACAGTTGTGGTGATAAAATAACCCCAATATTTTGGAAAGTTATTTTAGTGTCAAAAAGCAAAGACCAGTAAAAAACAGGATAATTTCCACATTTTGTCACTGATGCTCCACGTAGACATTAAATCAAGTATTTTCTGTCATTACTAGCTAACTGTCCATCTGGCTTCTCCTCAGTCTGCCCTCTAGTTAACGTTATGACTCAGGACTAATCTTTCAAGAATTCATTTTACTCCCATTCTTCATCATGACAAGGAGGATTCTGCATATCAGAGGTACAAGCAAATATGACCAATGCAGTGTAAACGGTTAAACCTGTCACGGTCGGCAACAAGAAGGGAGTGACTAAATTTTTGTTTATAAAGCAAAAACAGGAAATCATAATAATAGTAATTATGATAATAATCATAATAATATAATAATAATAATAATTATTATATCTATCATACATAGAAAAAATAACACTACACAGAGGACAAGTTAAAACAACTTCAGATAAAAATAAAAGGCTTTAGATGGAGCTGTTTTCTGTTTATGTTGATGTGGGCGTTATTCCTTGTGAACAGAACAGGCCCAGACACCTTTCATTTTCAGTCCAGGATTTTAGAATTACTGGAAACCCTTGTCACTGAACCATAAAGATTTCACCATTCACAACTTACGTAATCATTTGGAAATAGAAAGAGAAGGCCAGCCCCAGTTGCATTGTACTAAAATAATGAAGTTAGTTCCATTAGGAATGTTGTTACTAATGGAGATTTATCGTCAATAGTACACACATACTAATGAAGACACCACAGTCAATAATTCAGAGAGTTTCACGATAAACAGTTTTGAGCTGATAATAAAAAAACTGAATAATTGTTATATTAACCCACCAAATGTAAAAAGCAAAGTAAAAGCTGTTCAAGCAGCAATATGAGGATTTGCATCACCCCTCAGATGAGGAGTAAGTCCAGTCTCGTCTGGGCAGAGGCGATGTTTACTCGTGTTTTACTCGGTCCATCCCACTGATGCGGTTTCGTGTGACGCCAGTCATGGTTGAAAGCGGAGATTGCCTGAGTTTTATTTAGAGGAAACTTTTTTCTTTTTTTTTCATTTCACAGCATCAACCTTCGCTCACGCAGATCCCGCTGCACACGCTCGTCGGTGGGAAAATAAACAGATGCTCATTTTCTGTTTATGAATGCTCTGAATGATGGATTACAGCGCACAGATAGCGGTAATTATCGGAAAACCATTAACATTCCAACACTATCCATACCCTTACGCTCCGGATTGTGCTGCGGACATGGGATTTAGGATTTACAGGAGCTGCGCAGAATAAACGCTCGCTTGATTCTGCTCGCCTTGCCCGCAGGTTATCTTTATCCTACATTTATTTTTATCCACATTTTCCTTGATTCCCTCCATGTCTCTGCCCCCCCCCCCCTGCACCAAGTTGTAAGGGTGTACAGTAATGCAGAATGTATGGGAACGACGATGGCGTGCATTGTCCCCATTTGACAGCACCTCAATGGATAATCTCCGAGTGTCTTGGATTTGGTTCAATCTATTAGGCACAATGGTGTTTATATTTAGTGTTTGCTAACTTCGCCTTGGGCCTCTGTCAGCGCGCACACAGCAGTGAAGGTGGCAGCGTGTTAAAAGCGATGGTGTATCATTGTATCTGGTTGTTTATGAGATGTGAAAGGCATTTTGTTTACAAAAATAGCAGGAGACAAACCACATGCAATCTCCGGCCACGGAGACATTAAAGTTTTCAGTCTCTATTTTCTTTTAATACAATGGGATAAATCCTAATGTTAGACAGCAGCGGCCCGGGTGTGAGGTGATATTGTGTTTCTGTTATGAGTGTTTAAAGGCAGCAGGAATCATTCAGTTGAAAGAAGACGTGTTCTTAGAGCCGATCCATCTCCTCACTGTAGGCGTACTGCAATCTGATCTCTAAACAGCTTTTATACATCATTTCTTTTTATTTGATCTCCTACATGAATATATCAGGTACGATATGATTTCCATTTCACAGCCTTAGTCATGGAAAAATCAGGAAGAGATATTTCGATTAACATTATGCATTTACCTTTTTTTGATTAGAACTATTGGGTGTAGGTGAAATCATTTTGATTTAAATGATTTAAAATCAGGAGATTTTGTGTTTCCCATTGGAAATTAAATATAAAATATTGATTAATAGTCTCTGTATAACTTCAGTGTTGTAGACCATCATATTGATATAATCCTCTCCTCTATTCATTCATCAAACACCTTTTTTCAGCATGACAGCAAAACCCTCACATTTAATGGCCTGTCTCTGAGATGAAATTGAAAAGTTTTGCAGTTGCACAGTTAATGTGTTTCTTGTGTTTTACTTTGTCTCTCTTTGTATATACCCAGGCCTCAGTGCTGCCCAAGACATTTGATATTGGTGGTTATAATGAGGTTTAAAGAAATACAAAGCATCCTCTGTGTTTGACCTGTTGCGCATTTAATGCTGGTGCTTAAAGCCAGGTTAATATTTGCACAGGATCTAACTGTCAGTTGTTGGAAAATGGAGCCAAAAGTGAATATTAGTAGATAAAGTTTTAAAACAATAACATTGAATAATATCTCTCTCTATATATACCAGACCACACCAGACTCACTCTTGTGGAATGTGTGATATACAGCACACTGTGATGTGACTGTAGTTCTTTTGTTGTTGTTGACCTGAGATGACTCGGTCTCTACTTCAGCCAGTGTTGGCACTGCAGGGGGCGCTGCGGGGCAGGAAACGTGTCGCAGTGAAGGAACGATTGTTGGCATCAATCTTGGTTTTCAAATAGTTGGAAAAGTAACATCCAGGGTTGTTTTTATAGTCACACCTTTAATGGCTCTTTAATGGAGGCTCTTCTTCGTAGCACTCCAATCTTCCTACAAAATCCCAGTTTGATTTTACAGTGCGGGTTAAGATTGATTTTGTATGTTGCTTTAAACTCCAGCCACAACAGTCACTGCATGTAAGGTGGAAAATAACCAAACACCAGGCTGTTCACTCCTGCTCTCCTCATTTATGCAAATAGCCGCCGTGTCGCATGATTAGTGGCAACTATTTACAGTAGAGACGTTTGCTAATCAACCCTCAGAGTTATGCTGCAGATCTGGGAGCAATTATGTCCACACACTGAGCCCATATTTACTGCGCACACACACACACCTATACAGACCCATGCAGCATATACTATGACACACACACACACACACACATATGCAGTTAGGAACACATCAATTACCAGAGCTGGTGTTTTACATTTAATCTTCTTATTGGATCCTTGTTAATGTTGACTACTTCCTTCCCCTGCAGTTTATTTTGCTTGTGTGCATGTGGCCTCTGCTCCCGGTGAGCGTTGGCCGAGCACGCCATCCATAACCCGCGCCGACATACACACGGAGCAGATGGCTTCTCTGAGGACGCCGCCGCGTTTTCTCCCTTTAACCTTAGAATGTTTTTGCAAAAGGCCAGTCAGCATCTGACCCACTCTCTGTAAATACAAGGTAATGGACATGTAACATATATACCGTAGTTAGATGATTTCAAAAAGCTGCAGATAGTGCCTGTGATATGTTATGATAAATCGTGCTCTCACTTGGAGAGTAAATTAACGTCACGAGCATAAACACTTACTTACCATACACTTTATATAACATAAGCTTTGGTTCATGTTTATCTGTTTAAGGGAATGTTGATTATACTACTGGTTTTTCAACTTTGCATTGATTTCCTTACTTCACAGTGCTGTCACCATCATGACAATCTGAGATTACTTCCACACACACAACCTTTTATACTTTATACCCATTTCTGAGCCGCGCACGGCTTCATTCTCTCATCTTTGACCATGTCATAGGAAATTGTTTTCTGACCAATATCCAATTAAGATCGTCTGACGCTCTTATTTGCCAAAGCTTAGAAGGTGTTTTTTTGGGCTGTATATTTGTTGACCTTTGACCCCGACCTTTGACTGATCAGCCACATAAGTCAGCCATCTGGAGATTCTCTGAGCATTCCCACCAATATTGGCTGAAATGCAGTTTGCAAAGGCAGCAGTGTCCTGACTATTGATCTTATTTGAATAAGGCATTAATTCAAGTATGATGTTTACAATATTTCATTCATTGTCTGATTATGACTTAAGCTTATAAGCCTTCGATTATTCTGCCAGTTTCAAAACACCAACCTTTATTGGTAATGTCATTTACTTTTTATTTTTTTACCAGTTACACAGTCTGACTCCATGTCTCCTCTGTCCCATTGGTCACAGTGACACTCATGATGTAAATATGGTGAGGCTGTTACCTGAGGGTACGAAATGTGTGTGAGTCACACACCATTTTGGGGTAGAACCAGAAACTGCTGACTGTTGTTGAACCACAACTCTGCCCTGCAGCTTCCCCATGTAGTGACACAATAATGTTAAATGGAGCAATTCATAATCAAAGGGTTCTAAACTACAGTTTTATGTAAAGATGGAGGACATGAGAACATCCATAGGCAGAGCCATACATCCTGCCTCCTCAGTGTTAGTGGATGGGACATGGGGCCAAATGAATTGGCGCTTGTCACTTTAAGGAGTGTTTTATCCCTTCACTGATTGTTCAAGAGTTGATCTTTCCAATAAGCTTCGATTCAAAGGTGCAGTGTGAGACATTTAGATGAACATCTTTAAATTCAATTCGAACAAACAGATGGTCTCATCAGCCTCATATGAGCTCACATCTTTTGGGCAGGTCCGCTCCATGGAGGCCGCCATATTGCACCACCGGGTTTTTACAGAAGCTCCAAATGGACAAACTAAACCTTTTTGCATGTACATCATAATGGAGGACTAGCTAAGGTTCTCCCACATGTTTGGAAGTCAGATGTTAATAAGCCCCACGCACTGTTTGTCATCACGCGCTCTGGCTCCACCTTAGTTGTGTTTGTATTCAGGTTACGTTGCTCCATTCCTGGATTTAGAGGATGAAGACACGTCGAGAGGAATGTGAAACAAACACCTGTTGATTGCTCGCTAACTTTGCACAAACGAACTAGCTGTTGCTACTAACCACTTCCCTGAGTGATCTGCCCTCCTCTTGTCATTCTTCCATAGTCGACGTTCCCATGCGAGCCCCCATCCACCCTCTCCGCGTCCACTGCAAACATTCTCCCTCTTCTAATTACGTAATCAATGGTCTTTTAAAGGTACAAGCAAATCACCGGCACGGCGAGCCGCTGACCCTCTCTGCGAACCTTTGAGGCTTAGAAAAACGAGATTTGTACCAATCAGGGAGAACTGACGCTTGACTTGGAGCTGTGGACAGAGAGTCAGGACCCCTAATTAGGACTTCTACCCCCGTACTGACAGACAGATTAGTTCTTGCCTTGCTCCGTGTTTGGCCAAGATCTGCTGGGACCTCCAGATCAACAGATATGCGTCGGGAACCACCAGCATCCAGCGCTTGGTATTCATTAACTGACTTGTTCAAACAAAACACAATCAAAGCCGTAAGGCTCGGCACACAGACTAAATAATAGAAATAATAGCTCTTTTCCTTCTAATTCTTCAGGAATTATAAACTCCAATTAGTCTAAAAATACATTTCAGGCACAGAGAAAAGATGAATCTGAGTCTTTTCTAAAGCAAAATAAACATTCCTCGCGTCCTATGAATGTTTGATATATTTGTATAAATGTCACAAGGACATATGACATGCGTGGAGTCTGCATGCTGCTCACAATAATTGATCTGGCGCACTTCATTTCAGACGTGAGGGGGCGGGGCGGGGGGTGGGGGGGTCTTGCTGGGCAGAGAGTTAATCCAGGCCATCAGTGCTTCCTATTAGGCATCTCTGGTATTTTCCAAACAGCTGCCTTTGATAAATCGCAGCAGGGGCTGCCACAATACTGCCATGAGATAGGATCAGCTGCCTCCGATGGTGCAGCCGGGGACAGGCAACAAGGACAGGGTGCAGATGCAAACACACACACGCACACACACACACACACACACACACACACACACACACACACACACATGCCAAGTAAAGACAAAGGCCAAGTGGCATGGAGGAAAGGGGGGAAGAGGAGGAGGGAGATAGCCTGCAGTGGCTCTTCGGGGCTTCCTGTCCTTTCTCTCGGTCCCTTGAGGCCAAAGATACTTCCCATGGCCGGTCACGCTCATCCAGACCATTTCACATAAAACCCAAACCCCCTTTGATGTCATACATAACCTCAAATCAGCCACTTCTTTCCCTCCTTTTGGAACTATTCTCTCTCTCTCTCTCTCAGCAGAGAACATGCCCCTCTCTCTGCAGACATTAACGCTCAATCATGTCAGCATTATCAATTACTGCATTTTTAATACATTATGCCACGACGGCCCCTTAAGAAGACGCAGATGTGACCACGGGTTGCCTGCCATAAAATCCATTTTCATTAGCCGAGCTTTAAGGTGAGCCGAGGTGAGATAATAAGAGCAACTGCCATTTATTGCGTTTTGCTCGAGTATGATTTTACGCCCGTGCAAATAGCGATATAACAGGGGAACTGATAATCAATTAGAGCATTAAATCGTGGCATCTAATCCATAACAAGTCAAATAAAAGGGTGTGGAGCGAGTGACGGAACGGGGCCGCAGACACTAGGCGGCGGGGGTTGGCCTTTTCAACGTGTGGGATCAAACCGAGATGAAACTTCCCCGCGCTGCTTGTCGCTTTACAGCAGGTGCTTCGTGGCGTGCGGCGCTTTAAACTCATCCCCTTTTACCCAGTGACATTTCACAGATGCAGACATTTTGATCCCCCGCTGCCACGCCGCCAAATATTGAAAGGCAACGAGGAACACGGAGTGCACATATTTACTTAGTGCTTTGGCAATGACACTGCACGCGGGGGGGGGGGGGGGGGGGGGGGGGGGGGGGAGGGGGGGGAGGGGGGAGAGAGAGAGAGAGAGAGAGAGAGAGAGAGAGAGAGGATGGATGCTTTTGTATCCATAGAAACTTCAATCAAAGCAGATTTGTGACCTCATGCTTTAGTCGGTGGCGCTTTTCAGAAAGCACTCGAGCGCTCGAGTAGCTCTCAGCGCCGAGGTCTGCAAGAGCCATTTGGCGAATAATCAGTTTGTTATTGGTCCTAAATAGAGCCTAATTAAAAGGGTGACCCCGGCCAAGCACCTTCTTCCTACACCTAACCTAAACAGGAAAATCTTTTTTCTTTTTTTTTTCTCCCCTCCCCTCCTCTCCTCTCGTATGGAGAGGTTGGGTTTGGAGAGAGGTAATTGACCCTCTGTGAAACAAATGAATCCTCAGGGGGGAATGGGGCTCAAATGGATGTTTAAATGCAAACAGTAGTCCGTCCACTGGCTGGCTGGCCGAGCGCGCACAGGGGCCGGAGCGGCGCGGCCCCTCGGTCCCTGCTGAAATCCTATAAAATCAAATCAAAGAATCTGACATTTTCACTAACCAGAGGCCCTGGCACTGGTTCTGCTACAATAACAACTGGACTAATGGGATGAATGGAAATGAAAGTTGTAAATGAAAGTCATGTTAAAATGCTTGGGATCAGCGAGAAGGAGAGAGAGAGAGGGAGGGAGGGAGGGAGGAGAAAAAGGAGAGAGAGAGAGAGAGAGAGAGAGAGAGAGAGAGAGAGAGAGAGAGAGAGAGAGAGAGAGAGAGAGAGAGAGAGAGGCGAGAGAGACAGCGAGAGAGGGAGGGCGAGAGGGAGAGGGAGAGAGAGAGGGAGGGCGAGGGAGAGAGAGAGAGAGAGGGAGAGAGAGAGAGAGAAAGAGAGATTAGCGGTTAGGTAAAAATGTTTATTTTCACACTTCAAAGTTCCCAGCTCGGTGTGTGTGTTCAAGATCAACAGACCCTGTGATGAACAACCTGTTCCGCGCTGGAAATACATTCTGTGAAACACAACAGTCTCTCTGTAGAAATCCTGCAAAGCACTGACTGGGGAGTATTGAATTACAGCTGCGCCGAGCTGCCGAGCAAAGCAGAGAGAGAAATACACTTTCACTCCCCTGGTTCAGAGGATGTCACATCTCTCTGCAGGTCTGAGTCTCTGCACACACACACACACACACACACACACACACACACACACACACACACACACACACACACACACACACACACACACACACACACACACACACACACACACACACACACACACACACACACACACACACACACACACACACACACACACAAATCCTCTCCTTTTTATCTGCTGCACAGGGAAGTGCTGAGGAAACCCAGCACAGTGACACGTGCGCGTCAGGACAGGGTTACTGCTGTTACATGTGTGCGCAGAGACGCATCATGTGTGTTGGATGTGTCACATATGACACATCGAAGCTACTTGAAAACACCTCACTCACCTGTTCAACTCATTGGACCTCTCACCCTTTCACTGTATGTATTTTATTGACAGTGTACATACTGTTATCTCCTTATGTGTATTCATCATTTTTACATGATTCAACCCCCATACTGATGGTGTATTTTACTATTCTGTCTGTGCTGCTCCAACGCAGTGAATTTCTTAGTTCTTCCACTAATACTTCATTTACTTAAGTTGTATTTGTTTGAATGACAGCAGTGTCTCATTCTGTTTGTCCGTGCTGTTTCTCATTTTAAACATGTCTGCTTGTGTATTGTTGGTTACTCATTATGACAGATATAATGAAGAAAAGACAAACTTTTGCAAATTCATATAAAAGATATATCTATATAATCATGTCACTGCAGCAATAGGTCAGAAGGTCATATTACAAATTGTTACATGTTTGATGTAGAGACTTATTTCAAACATATACTATATATTTTTTAGAGTTGGGTTTGATATATGAGTCATATAATACATTATATGTTCATATCATACATGAAAAAGATCAAAAAGATCTATTTTTAAAAGGCTTAATTGTTCAGCACACACATACACACACACACACACACACACACACACACACACACACACACTTGAATTTACTACATAGTCATCTAAACCACACAGCTATAATCACGACTAGCTTGAGCCCAGACTTGAGTCCGATGTTGACCTGAATCAAATCATAATTATTCCCTTTATCCTTGAACTTTGAAATATCATTGCAATGATTTGCCTTTGTCTACCATAATGTAGCAGAGTAAACACATTCAGGTCCTCTCCACATAGTATCTATGCACATAAAGCAGAGTCTAAGAATCTGTGTGTGGAGTCTGCTCACAGGACAACCTCTGTCCTCTGAGCTCAGTGGCCTCCTCTGGCTTCCTGTGGCCTCTGACACCTGAGTGCCGCCGTCATCCTCCACAGCTCCTCATCTGAAAACTCACCAAGAGATGGCAGTATTTCACAGAACATGTGTTGGTGAGGCAGGAGATCATCATCAGCAGCAGCAGCAGTTGCTGCAGCAGCACCAGATTACAGCTTGTTCACTATCAACTATGAAGCAGGAAAAAATAAATAAAAAAGCTCTTGTGAGAACTTGCAAAGGAATACGCGAGGAGTGTGTTTCCATTCGGTTTGTACATCTCTGTTTCATAGTTACATTTCCCTGCTGGATTCAACAGCACAAACCAGCCCTCAGTTCCACTGTGTGTTTAAGAAAGGAGTGAGTGGAAAATGCTGATGAAGCAACTTGGTGATATCAGAGTGGATGTGTTGGATTGGTGATTTCTGCAAAAATAATAATCTATTAATAAGTATTTTATTTCAATGTGTGAGATTAATTTAATGTTACAAAATACACACTGAGTAATATCTGTGAGTGGTGTACTGCTCCTTTCACAATTTTTACTATCTTGTGATGTAATCGTATTTGTTTACGAGGAATTACATCAAATTAACTAGGTGCAACTAGATGTAAAAAAAAAAGTGATTATAAATATAATATGCAAGGAGCCCCTGATAGTCACCTTGTATGGTTACTGGTGGAATGCATTCTGGAACGTGAACCCCCTTTATATTTACATGAGACTGGAGGAGGCTGCCATGTTGCACCAGCACGTTTGTACAGTGGCCCAGAATGGACCAACTGAAAGTCCTATGCAGTTTACATGTTTAAACAATGTTGTCCAACATGCTTGTAAGGTTTGAGTGGTGTGAGGGGCGTTCGGCTGCAATGCGCAATTTCAACTCTAGATGTCACTAAGTCTTAGACACTATGCCTTAAAACCAGTGTAAAGATTTTATTCTTTACATTTTTTAAGTGTGTGTGTGTGTGTGTGTGTTTACGTGCCATTCGGTGGCACGTGACATCACATGTCTGTGTGCACATGGCCACATGAAAAACATCCAGCAAATGACAAATGTGCGTGCGGTTCTCCTTTTTGTTTCTTTGCTCACCCTGTGCATTTCTGTGTATCTGCACACGTCTAAGCGGGTCCGTGTGTGTGTGTGTGTGTGTGTCATTGTGTGCAGGTTAGAAGTCTGGGCCTAGGCCTTTGTAATGAGCAGCCTGGGTTCTTTCTGGTTCATCTGCTCCTCTCCCTTATTTCATGCTGTGCTGCTCTCCAGCTCCAGTGGCCCGGTGACTTGAGTCCTGCCTCTCTTCCTCTCCGCCGTCCTCCGTGGGCTCTCTCGTGCCTTCCCTTCTTTCCTCGTATTTATCCTAATTCCTCTCAATTTCCCTTTTCCTTTTTGCACCCCCCTCCCCCCCTCCTCCTCTCTGTTCTTGCACTCATGAACGACAAATGTCAGTAAAGTGCGGGTGTAGAGGGAGATGGAGAGAAACAGAGAGAGAGAGAGAGAGAGAGAGAGAGAGAGAGAGAGATATGGGAGCATGCATGACTGGTCACTGCTGCTCCATACCATTCATTCCAGCCAGCGGAGGGAACTGCCATCTGACGCTCCCGCTCACTTTCTCCTCTTCCTTTGCAGCCACTAGTATCTCCTCCTCCTCCTCCTCCTCCTCCTCCTCCTCCTCCCCCTCCTCCGTGGGCCCCTGTCAGAGTATGAGGGGGCCTCTGCTCTTGCTTTAGCGTTTTAACAAGATGCGCACTCGTGTGCACGCGCAGAAACCATATCACCAAACCCCACTTCCATTCCACTTCCTCTCCCCTATCTCCTGTAAAAGCCGCGATCCCCGCTACGTTTTAGCCGTGTGCTGCTTCACTTTGTTCTTTTCATCGATGTGACCCGGTGCTCGGGCGCAGTTAAAGCCACTCAGACTTACTGTAGCAGTAAATATCTGGGATGGAATGAAAAGGCTCCGTCCCTTCAATCCAACTCCCCTCCCCACCCCACAGATGCAGCTGTTATAAAGTGATGCTGCCACACGCACACACACACGCGCACACACACACACACACACACACACACACACACACACACACACACACACTCACTGAGTCCGTTGAAAAGATGAAGGCATGAATATGGAGCATTATTATTAGAATGGTAATAAAAGAGGGACGAGCGACTGTGTGTGCCTGGACTTATTTCCCTGCTTTTGATGCAGGGGGCGGGTGGGGTGGGGTGGGGTGGGGGGTGGATGTTCCACAAAAGGGCCAATGAAAGCAGAGCAACATGTTTTTAAACTGTGGCTTCCAGGCCGCTCGTGTGCATGGGTGAGAAACTGGCGGGGCGATGGAGGCAAAGGTGTGCAGTGGAATCTCTTTTTATTTTTATTTATGGTTTGGCAGTAAACTGTTGATAAGATGATACAGGCTCAGGGGTCAGTGTGGTAGTCCTCCAACCAGAAGGTCAGTGGTTAAATCCCATTGTCCTCATCCCACATGTTAAAGTGTACGTCCTGCATGGCCCCTGCTTGTGTTCTCATACAGAAAGTGCTGACCATACTGTAAAGTATAATGATGTCACTGGCAAAACACTACTGTAAAGTGCTCAGATTGATTAGATTGACAAGTATTTCATTAAATATGAATCCAGATTTACCATTTACAATCTCCAGAGTGGATTGAGGCCGTACCCAAGTGCTAAACGGTTATTGTGGTGAAAAGAACAAAGCCTCTCCTCGGATTTTGCATCAGTGTTCAAATTGAGCTGAACAACCTAAAATATCTAATAGCAACTCTCAAATGAAGCGTTTGAAGTGTCAGAAATCAAATTCAGATAAATATACTTTTGTCTTCGTGAATATATAAACACCTGAGTGAATAAACTGACATTTCCTTCACTCTGAAATGAGCCCTTTACATCGGTGAGTAGCTCTAACCCTAACCTTCTCTCCAGTCGGCCTTGTTGCACCACACCGATGAGGGTTGTTCAGCTGCTACATGCAACTTCATCACTAGAGCTTACACACTGTACCTTTAATGTCAGTGACTAAAGCAAATGATGTAGTTAAAACTAGTCCTATTCAATATTCATTGACGACTGCTAAGTTAATATTTTATGAACATTACACTGGTGTTTGTTTAAGACCTTGAATAATTTCAGAAAGTGACAGAAAGTGTTTGAAGTGCCCTTTAATCTTTTGAGGGCATTTGGAACATAAAAAACAAAGTTATGCAATTGGAATTATTTTCTCAGCATTGGACAGTTGATAAACTGTAATGGCGCTAATAGAAATAATGCTACATCACTGTGCGTGTGTGTGTGTGTGTGTGTGTGTACACTCTGTATGTGTGTCCCTGTTTCATGGTGCTGTGTGTGGGATGTCAGACGCCTCATTTGGGAGCAGAGCTCCTCACACGCTGCTCCCTCCCTGTGACAGCGCTCCTCACACAATGAATCCATTTACACCACACACACTACGGATATTAAGGCAGGTGATAAATATAATCGTCTCCAGCAATCACCTTCCAAAGTAGCTGTGCAACTGTTTTCTGCTGCGTGAAATCCTTTATCAAGCCGTCGCTGGTTGACAGAAACAATTATCCAGAGAGGGAGGTAAATGAATAAAATTATGGGAGGGAAAAAAAAAATAATGAAAAAAAGAAAAAAAAATATTGAAGCCCCCTCTGCACATTTTTGCCCGTGGCGATCAACATGCAATGATTTTCCCAAACTCTTATCATGAGCCCGGCACCAGAACGGCACAGGCTTTGTATCACACACTAACCCCCACATGTTTCACTATGCCACTCCGACACACACACACACACACACACACACACACACACACACACACACACACACACACACACACACACACACACA
>JAFBJT010105946.1:89043-171352 GCA_016785325.1 Chascanopsetta lugubris | reverse complement strand
GGGGGGGGGGGGGGGGGGGGGGGGGGGGGGGGGGGGGGGGGGGGGGGGGGGTGTAGCAGCAGCGCAGCAGAGCGACAGAGGTAATGATATGTGGACCAAAGAGGCGGACCTGAGCCGAGCAGGTTCAGGAGTCAGCCGCGATGCCTCACAACTCCACAGGCGTGACCTTGGAGAACTTGAGAGTGGAACGCTGGAGAATCTCTCTCTTTCCATCTGCTCGGCTCTCGCGGCGCGCGGTTGTGCACGGGCGTGCACTCGTGCACGTGACGCTGTGTGTGTACGAACATGTTGCTTTCAAAGGCAGACGTGTCCTCAGGGGAGGAAAACCCTAGAAATTGGTTATTGTATCACTGAGGCTATTTACCTATTTTGGGGATTAACATATTTAATTCCCCCTCTTAATCCCGTTGGAATTAATGCCCTCACATTTCCAATTATCTGTCTAAGTGTAACACAGAGGGAGTCGAGGCTCCTTCCCTCGCCTGTAACCGGGTTTAGCATACAGGTAGCGGAGCTGTAGCTACAGTGTGAGCCGCCTTCAAAGACAAGTTGTTTACGCGGCGCTTTAATTGACTTAACAGACTTCTTAACTTTGTTTTCTTTCATTTACAAAAAAACTCCAATTTTATTTAACCTGGCAAGAATGAGCTGCATTCGAAGAATGACAAGTACATTTGTGCTTTTAATCTTTTGCAGAGGAGCTAAATTAGGAGTTGCTGCTGTTTTGATCGAGAATAGAAACAGCAACAGTAGTCTCCTGACTTGTGGGATTGTGTTTGAATGCTAAAAGAAAATGTCTGACTATCAAAGACTTTTCTTGATGTGTAACCGCAGTTTTATCGAGAGATCACTGACATTAATCCACAGGGATTAGAATTGATATTCTGACCTAGTAAAGCCAGGTTCCTGATGTGCAAAAGTCCAACTAATCGAGGTCTCATGCCAAAGATCAGAGTGACGTCAGACATTTAAGCTTTTAACACTTAACTCTTTCATTTACCCTGCATGCAGTATTTTCACTGCCAATTTTGTAATTACGTTTTAATCTGATAGCAGAGCTACACTGAGCAAAACATTCATCTGCCCTTGCATCCATCCATCCATCCATTCATCCATCCATCCATCCATCCCTCCCACTTTCAGCAACACAAGTGACCTCCTCTCACACCTGGGATTCGTCGGCAGACTATCACAGGATCCCTCTCCTTCATGGAGACACAGAGTGAATTCAGAGCCTCTTAGTATCTTCAGTCTGCATGTATTTCGAGCAGCGGTGTTGAACATATGGCTCATGGTTCCAAACCGACCTGCCACGCCCCTGAACCACAGTCGTCACACACATAATACGAGGATATAATACGAAACATGCAAACTCTGTCCAGAGAGCCCGCTGCACAAATTGGGATTGAAGCTGGGATCCTCCTGTCTGTGCACAGTCAATCTGCATGTGTGAACATGATACAGTCATCTTAGTGACACACTGACTGTGATTTGTAGTGGCCACAAATCAAAGCAGGAGCGGCACGGAGGTGCATGCGTGTCATTCCTGAGCATTGCTGCGCTCGCTTCGCTCGTCTCTGTTTGAGCAGCAGATGCTTAAAGCTCTTCCCACATGTAGAGTACAGTCTGTGCTGCTCTTCATACATCGCACCCACAGATGAGTGCATTCTTCATTAATCCAATAATTACTCCAAAGCTGCACAAAGCAGTGAAGTTGTGAAGCATTTGCTTCACCCCTGCACACTCACATTCGTAATTACCACGCGCTGGTTGCTGCATGTCGAGCGAACCAAGATGACATCGTTTAGGAACCAATCTGTTTCAAGTCGGCAGAATGAGAAACGCGTCACATTCGATCCAAGACATGATTGTGCCAACTTCAATTTTTTTTAAATTTTATTTCATCTTCATCTTGAAAGCAAGTGGAGGCACTTTGTCTCAGGCAATATCAAAAGGCTATTCAGTGGCATAGCTATTACCCATAAGCCCCCTATTGTGGTACTGTCACAAGACTCCAGTCCACTCGCAGCATCTGTAGAACCGCGGTCCTGCTAACAAAGCATTAATGAATGCATCAGATTCATGGGTGTAACATAAAAATGCCATGACATACCGACTCATGGCATGTTGGCTTGACCCTCGTGTGCATGAATGTGTGTGAGTCATGTTTGATGAAGAAGAGAAGGAGAATTGAACTGTCTATAAAAGTCATTGATGCTCATCAGTGGATGTTCATAGGGAAACGGATGTAACCCTCTGACTTGTGTCCCTATTGTTTGTTTCCCGCTTTTTGCCCCTGTGACTTACTTTAGCCTCGTATGGTGAAAAATAGCATGTCTATTGGCATTTATGTCCATATGGGGAATGTATTTACCTAGGATGAACACTCGGGGGCAGAATGTGTATCAAATCTAATAATAACTACACAATCAAGCAGAATAGTGCTTGCTATGACTTTGCATAGATTTTTGTATGCATTTGTGTATGGAGATATAGATAGATTTGAGCAATACCACTCCAAATCATGAGGGGGCAGTGTAACAAGTACTTCAACATAAGTTGATCATATGGCATAAGGTGGAAATATCAACAATGGTGGAACATTGTGGGGAGAGTCTTTGTGAACACTGGTGTCTGAACATTATCAACCCTCCTTCACTGCTGCCATTCTTTGTTGTTGTCACTAAGTCCCAACTGTTGGATCTCACTTGTGGAAAACATTACTCATCACTGCTTTTACCATTGTGTGAATTCATCTAAATTACAACTGAATTCATGTAAAGGTAGAAAAAACAAACCAAACCCCATCATCACCTGCATTCAGACATGAGGTGGAGGATCTGTGCTCTCGGCAGTTGAACTATAATAATCATGTGAGATTTACCTTTCCAGAGCACCGGAAAGGTCAGGATCATCATGCATTGTAATACACTGTAATGCCTGGTGTTATGTAAGGGGAGCGTTAGAGACCAGTGGTCTGCAGACATGTGAGCTATTGAAGGATCAGGAGAAAGGAGGTCAGGGCTTTAGCTGATGGCCGTAACTGACTTACTGAATGTAGAAAAATAAAAATGTTAGTAATGTTTTGCTTTGGAAATGGCTCCAAAACAAGCTAATCCATTCAAACCTTTTTTTGGACTTTAAAGTTTTTTTCCTTGATCCTTAAATGTGCAGTGGGTAAGAATTTGTGACATCTACTGGTGGAATCTTATTTTTATGTTGCAGCTGAATACCCTTCTCATTTACCCTTACATTCTCAGCATGTTGGAAATATATATTTTAGCCTTATTTTGTCATTGTAAAATATATATATAGCATAATTACTATGTGTCAATGAAAAATATTTATACATTCAGGTCACTTCATTTTATAATTTCACCCACGCTCCCTTTAATAACAAAAACAATCACATTGTACTCTTTTTGTGTTAGGCCATTTAACTATGAAAGAATAAAACAAATTCAATCAACAATTCAATCGAAATTGAATGGTGAAATACTACATTTGATCACAGATTTTATAGTAACTTTCAAAATTAACGGGGTATGAACTGTGGCTCACTCAGCTGAGTCAATCTTGACACATTGTTCTGCCCCCACGTCCACGTAAAGATCTCTTTATCTGCCCTCTGCAGTGACAGCGCCGCTCCAGCATCTCTTCCCTCCGTCAGCACTCATTCAACCACTTCAATCCACTACTGAGAAAGAAAAGCCCCACTCTTTCATTTCACATGTTTGGATCTTCCTCCTCCTCTTCCTCCTCCATCTTTCCCCCCACCCCACCCCATCCTCCATTCGGTGGTGACAATCCGGTCATTATACCATCTTCATCCTGTCTGTGCACCCCCCCCCCCCCCCCCCCCCCCCTCCCACTTCACCCCACACTTCTGCGCTGGCCTCTGTCCTCCCCTCTCACCCCTCCTCTTTCGCCCTGCTACCATGAGCTATATTACTTTGACCCCGGCCCATCAATCTGCTTCAATTGGATAATGATCTGTAATCACGTTCTTTCAGGGGAGTCTATAAAACGAGCTGGGGCCTCAGCACCCCTCCTGAGAGGGCTCCTTCTGTTCCCCTGCCCCGCCACACATTTGATCCAGACGCTTCTCCTTTCAGCTCTCAGGCCCCCACTAAATACCCTCGCACATGGGCCGGCGCTGCAGCCGGCGCTGGGCCTTGTAAAGGGAACGAGTGAGGGGGTGGGGGCAGGGGGGGGTTGACGGCTCGGCTGTTGATTTTTCATGGCCCCCGCTCTCCAATGGAGTGGGGCTGAGAGGGACATACGGGAGGAGAAGGGGTGTTTTAATTCCAGGCTCAGCTCTCGCCGCGACAGGGGGCCCCCCTCCTCACCCCTCACATTAAAGCTGACCCTCCATTAGGTTGTTTTGTATGACAGGCTTGTAATCGATAGACCCTTATAGCCGAACAGGAGGAATGGCGCGGGGCGGGGCGAGATGGCGTTAGGGTGAGCGTGGGGGCAGCGGGCGTCATGGGTGTCGAGGGAAGAGTGGGAGGAGAGGGATAAAGAGAGATTAGGGTAAGGTTGATGGACAGGGAGAAAGAGGCCATGAATGAACAAGTGAGTGAATGAAGTGGAATGGAAGCCACTGGCTCCGCCCCCCTCCCGCTTGGTCTCGTAGGCTCTTTCTTCGGCTAAATTGGGTTTCGAGACAAAAATAATCCGAACATGAGAATAAAGATGAAAATCCTGCAGATAAAAATCAAGTGAGGAAACACGGGGCTAAGAACTATCGAGTACCGAATTTCACTTTCTGCTTCTTCCACCGACTCCCCCCCCCCGCTTGTTTGGAGAGGGAAATGACTTAATGTGTGTTACAGTATGAGATCTTAAGTGGAGTTATCACATGTGGAGATAAGATCTGAGAGGGGGGTGAGGGGGTGTGGAGGGGGGGGGGGGTGGACGAAGCCAACACAAGGCGCTGTTTTCACAGCATATTTCACATTTCTGACCCGGCCCGACGCGCCACCTTCACTTAACAGTTATCAATTGTGCCGCTGCGCTTCCATTGTGGCCAGTGCCGGCGCAAGCTGCGTCTCCCCGCACGTTACGCGGTCACATGCGTGTTGTGAGCGCAGTTCAGGAGGCGAGCGGAGCAGCTTGACCGCTGTTTAAAACGCCATCAGTCCAGCGGGGCTTTTGTGTAATCGCTTCTGCACTCTTGAATATACATAAAAAAAAGGGCCGTGGAGTTTTAAGGGCCATGTAATAAATTGATGAATGAACTGCCTTCTCTCTCTCTCTCTCTTTCTCTCTCTCTCTCTCTCTCTCTCTCTCTCTCTCTCTCTCTCTCTCGCTAAAGTGAGGGGCCCATCTTGTATATCATTATTCTCTGGGGCCATTATGTGGTGAGTTTAGGGCTCTTACATGGGGAGCATATGCCTATTGAAAGGGTGGCACCATGCAAGGCAGGCACAGATGGAGTCACCCTCCCCGTCAATGGGCGGACAATGGAAAATGGAAATCAAAGTTAAAGGGGTGCATCCAGCCCCATTTAGCCTACACAAAAGGTGCTTGTAGGAGGCAGGCCGTGTGGAATGAAGGGGAGGGGAGGGGAGGGGGCGACGGGGCGGAGGAACATGTCCCGGGAACACAAGCATCCATCCTCAGCTGGCCTCGCTGTCGCCGAGGCGATAGAGACACGCTGACCCGGCGCTAGACACCCGGCCGTGTTGCTTTAAGCTCCCTGTGATTGGTGCTGATGAGGTGTGCAGAGTGATAATTGAATTCTCCTATTTGTTTTGTGCTAGAAATACAGTTTCTCACCTTAAAGCTCGAGTCTAACACCAGACAACATTAAGTACAAGTGTAACAAAACACGGCCTCAGCTGGGACTCTCTGTTTCCATGAGGAGAAGTGGTTATTATTGTGTGCTGGGAAAAGCCATGGGCAGGCTTATTTGAGAGCTACTATTGCATTTAAAGGTGCAATCTGTAAGATTTAAGTGTCATTATTTCAATGTATTATACAAAATGGACTAATCATTACGCTGTTGGTTTCCTTTTTTGTTTTTTTAATCACATTTATGTGTAGATTATCTTTTCATGACCTTAGAACGGACACTGTATGTTTACATAGGAGCAGATCCCCCAATCGTAACCCTCCTAAATTAATGGCCGAAGTAATTTTCACAAAAAATTAAATAAAATCTTGAATATATGATCCTTAGGACATTATCTTACAGGGGTCGAATGCATGTTCTGTTTTGGCTTAGAACATTTTACCAGAGGTGCCCAGCTGATTTGGGTAGGGGAGGGTGACTCTATGGAGACTGCCATGTTTTTCATGAATTATTTTATTATTATTATTATTATTATTATTATTATTATTATTATTATTATTATTATTATTATTATTATTAGTATTATTATTATTATTATTATTATTGTTGTTGTTGTTGTTGTTGTTGTTGTTGTTGTTATCATTATTATTATTGTCGTTATTACCATAATCATTATTAATTTATCATTGTATTTATTATCAATAGTAGTTGTAGTAGCATTAGTATCATTATTATTGCTGTATCACTACTTTCAATGAGAACTCTAGTTACTCCAGGCGACCAAAGGTGATCTTGTGTGACTGGAAGGTCAGAGTAAGGTGAGGGGACTTCAGCTGCAATAAGCGACCTCTCCAACAGATGTCGCTACACACTACATAATGACTGTGTGCATGATGATGCTTACATTATTATAGCTGAAGAAAAAATGTCACATGGTGGATTTGTTGTAAAATCTTCTCCCACGACAAACAATGGGACTTCATTGTACCCCCATGTATTAAGGCTATAGTAGGCCTAATACTAGCGTCCCTGCCTGTTTCTCCTCTCGTCTCATTCACAACAATGCACGATGACCTAATAGAGAATGAAAGCATTAATGGAGGAAGTGAAATAAACCCGAGGAGGAAGAGGAGAGCGGCCCATCCTGTTGTTGTGGTGCATGCTTGCTTTGAACGCAGCACTGTTGTGACCTATAAAACAGTATGTGCTGCTTTTAAGAGACAGTGATTTCACTCCCATTAAAGGGTGACTACATTCTACTGTACACAAGAGTGCGACACCAAGGTGTTTTAATGGAGCAGATATTGCCTCCTCACATGGGATGTGTGCATATTTTAAAACATTAAGCCAAATTTGTAGGTGTTAAACAATGTTAAATGATCCAAATGGAAAAAAACAACAACAAAAAAAAAACATTTGAATTGATAGAATATTGAATTAGACAATTTCAAATGATGATTTGTTCATAAACAATCATTATTGAGCAAAACGGGTGTGATTTTTTAAATGGGACTTTTGTGGAAGTGTGTGATGGCAGAGGGGTGAGTAATAAATAGTACTCAGATATAAGAGAATAGGTGGACATAAAAACTGTAATAATCATGAATAATTATTAGAATATTTTTTTGATGGGAGAAAAGGGGATGAGCATGGTTACTTATATTTGTGATTATTTATTTCTAATATTTCTATTACAGATGAGATCACATACAAGCACTAATAAAGATTACTACTACTACTTTTATAATAATAATAATATTAATAATTAATAATAATAGTAATAATTATACTACTAATGATATCATAACAGGAGTCAGTCAGTACATGCTTTGATGTAATTATATCATTTTTTTTTCTTCTCCACTGGGGAATTTGTATCTATTGTGTCTAAATGACAATAATCATTCATTTGATTGTTCTGCTCCGTGCAGAGCTGCTGACGGTGGGGTGCAGGCGTCTGGGGACTCAGAATGATGGCAGGCCGGAATGATCCCTGGACCAACCTTTGACCTCCCTGCTCCTGACAACATCACCAGCTGAGGGCTGCCACTGAGACTCTGCATGTGTGGTACGACAAATACACACACACACACACACACACACGCACACACACACACACACACACTCATCTTAGTTGCCCCTCGTCCAACCTGTATTCCAGAGGCATCGTTCATTTTTAATTATTAGAGTAAAAAGATGTCGCTGACCAATTTCACATTCACAAAATGTGTCTCCCTTAAACGGTGCCTGACTATCTTTCCAAATATAGATAAGGCTGCTCGGCTGTCGTGGTTTTATCTGCGAGCTAGTTTCATTTTCCAGTTTACTGTGATTCTTTAATCGCAGGAACATTCACCCCACGTGCCCTGCTATTTTCTCTCTAGCGCAGTGTATGTGTGTGTGTGCGTGCATGCATGCATGCATGCGTGTGTGTGTGTGCATGTGTGTGTGTGCATGCATGCATGCGTGTGTGTGTGTTTGTCCACGCCTGTCAAAGGGGGCATGACATGGCTGCTGATGTGTAATACTCTCTGACATAATTGTGCTGTCAATCCACAGTGCATGCATGAATAACTCATGACTGCATGTGATAGCTGCGGTATAGGTCTTAAATTAGATGTTTATTTATATTCTACTTCTCTTTAGAAATGATTGAGTTCACAGCAATAACAACAAAAAGCTACGGGGTATTCTGCTATAACATAGAACGTCACCTCTAGATGTCACTGAATCCTACTTGCTGTACCTTTAATAGTTGTCCACATTGATTTTAGATGTAGATAGGCAATATCTTTTTGTTGCTCACTTTGTTGACTATATCTTGATATGATGCGGCCAATCAGATCACAAATCCTCCCCCTCAATATATCTTGGATGCTTGGTGTGATCAAGCACTCAAATTCTAATCATATGCAGGTTTTGAACGGAACAACATATTTCTGCGTGTGAGACTCATAGCTGTGAACACAGGGCGTGGCTTGTCTACTATTGTTTTTTCACCCTCTCATTAAAAAGCATTCTCTCTGTTGGGAACATGAGCACAGACTCATGGCTGATTTACAGGCACGATGTACAAACGAGGGCCCATGTTCACAGCTCGGCTGAGCAGAGGTAAAACGTCCTACGTAAAGACGTGTCCGTCCTTTACCTCGCTTCGACCCCCCCCCCCCCCCCCCCCCCCCCCCCCCCCCCCCCCCCCCCCNTCTCCCTCCTTTCCCCCCCTTCGCCCCCCCCCCCCCCCCCTTCTGCCACCCCCTCCTCTCGACCGGCCTCTACTCGCCTCCATCCAATTACAGAAGGAACAGTTTTTGGAAGCAACTGACCAGAGAATCCACTGTGACCTTAAAATTGTTTAGTGTGTTTGCAGACGTGTGTGTGTGTGTGTGTGTGTGTGTGTGTGTGTGCGCGCGCGTGCGTGCGTGCGTGCACACTTCTGCCTCATTGATCGACACAGACATTTCCTCAGTGCAACAGCCACTACACACTTTGTCCTGTGTGGACAACATGAAGCATCAGCCTTGACTGCTGTTAAGTGGTCAGCATGTGATTAGTTTAATAGCCTGACACTGATTGCTTCAGAGCTTCAGCGTTATAAATTCCGTAACATAATGAGACAGTGCTGCGTGTTATGATGGGCCTCGTTTAGCTACAGATGGAGATGTTTGTGTTGTGGAATTCACCGGTTTGACCAGTTTGGTCACGACATTTGGACTTTTCAGTTCATTCTGAACCAAGGTAATGATTGGAGCGTCCCTCACGCTGTGCGCTGGATCTATGGATGTCATACAGTCTTCACAGAAGTGGTGGTCTTGCACCACGTCAAACAGAATGGGGTTCGGCAGTGTGACCTTTTTTGATCAGTTCAGAGTCTGAATACAGGGAATTGAGAGTCTTTACTTAAGAAAATCTTACATTTGCATGACAAAAATATTTATTTTGCTGGAAGGGTCAGCCGATCATCAATCAAGGCTAGCTGATTATTAGGGCCGAAATTAACCATTTTGCCAATTTTCTGGATTGGCATCTTATTAAATAGTACATATAATAGATTCCATTCAGTGTTTTAACTGATCACTCTCATTTAATCTGACCTCAAAAAGAGGAACAGCCAATGCACAGTGAAGCACTGGTGAGAGGAAGATACTGTTTGCTTCTAAAATCCTGTCGTCAGGTCTCACTTCCATCTAATAATTGGTTTCATTATATACCCCCGGAGTGAACGCAATGATTTTACAAAATTCATGAAGTGGATTTAATCTTCCCATTCAACTGAAAGCCCACTTTTTCCCCATGCGCAAACGTTAGTAGCTGAAATAACAACATGCTAACATCACACAAACGCCAGTGAGTGTCAAGTATATAAGGTACACACGGTCCTCAAAGGTCATGGTAACAGGGTGAACGTGTGCCATTCAACCACATATTACAATGTGAAACTAAGAGAAACCCCAGATTTTCAGAGGTAAACATGGAACAGTACACACACACACAGACACACACTCATAATGTGCCAGAACTGTAGTGGCAACCCCCTTGCAATAATTGGCTAATTGATCCAGCCTGTAGTGGGCCCTGCCCACCTCCTCTCAATGACTTATCCAATCAATCCAAGCTGTCATCCGCAATGACACGTCCCGTAACAAATTACAGCTAATGAAATAACCATCAGAATGTCATTACATGGGCGGGCCATGGCATTATTGCCCAGCATGGCTCCATATATGTGCATGTGTGTGTCAGAGCGCGCGAGAGAGAGAGAGAGAGAGAGAGAGAGAGAGAGAGAGAGAGAGAGAGAGAGAGAGAGGGTGTGTGTGAGAGAGCGCGAGAGAGAGAGAGAGAGAGAGAGAGAGAGAGAGAGAGAGAGAGAGAGAGAGAGAGAGAGGTTATGTCAGTGCTCATAAACAGAATTGGTCAGTGTTATTGTGCCACATGCTACCTCGAACGTACTGTCAGGCCTTTTGAGGGAGCCCCGTCATGTGACAAGGGAATGGTTTCAGCCCTGTGATAAAAAAAAAAAAAATGTTGGTTTATGTTTTCATACACTTCATTATTTGCTCCAAAAAGTTGGATCCTCGTCTCCTGGAACTCATCCTTGCCCAGTTTGTTCTCATTACCAGAGCAGAATTTTCATTTAGCTTCTTCTTCTGCCTGGTGCACAATCGATGTCCCTCAGACAAAAGACTAGCATGGCAGCCCACACTCTCTCTCTCTCTCTCTCTCTCTCTCTCTCTCTCTCTCTCTCTCTCTCTCTCTCTCTCTCTCTCTCTCTCGGTCTCTCTCTGCTTGAGTCCAGCCATTCTCTCCGTCCATTCCGCAGCCAAAATCTATTGCCTCTCTCCCATCGCCTTCCTCTTCCATCTCCTCCACCACCTCTCCTTCCATTCCAGAGCTGACAGCAGATGGTGTTTTAATAAAGTCCAGTAGGAATAGGACTGTGAGTAAACAATGCAGCACATGCCAACTCAGTAATTGCTGGGCACTATTACAACCCCCGTGTCTGGCAGAGGAGGGAAGGATGAGAGGCAGAGGAGATAGGAGGTTGGAAAAAAAAAGACAGAGGGTGAGTCAGACTCACAGCGAGAGGACAAATCATGAATGAGAAAAGAAAGAGGAAAAAAATGAGCAAGGGATGCAAGGGGGGCGGGGCATGGTCAGGGCAGGCAGCACACACACACATACACCTAGCAGCTGGAGTCAGAAAAGCACAGCTGGTGAAGGTGCATGGAGGCCATGGGGAGGGAGGGGGCGGGGGCGCTGAGCAGAGCTGGGATGGGCTGGTCTAGGCTGTGGTGGTGGATTGGTATAGGCCAGGGCCTGCAGCCTCCAGGCGATGGGCTCCGAGCCCAGTCTCTGAGTCCCAGGCCCTGTTCTATGGACTCGGCTGCTGACACAAGGCCAAACATGGTCCCTCGTCAGACCGCCAGTCAACGGTCAGACACATTCTGGAGGAGGTGGACTCAAGCAAAACCAAAGTTAAAGATCCTGCTCTGTGCAACCCTGATGGCTCTCATCTGGATAGCTCAGGAATAAAGATTAAAAAAAAACCACATGGAATTATCAATTAGATTTAAAGCACATCTGTAGCGTATATGACTCTAGCAGGACCTGAACATCCCCTAACTTTACTCAATAGTTTTGTATTCATTCATTTCAGTTAATCAATTATTATTATATTATCTCTTAAATGAACAATTATCTTCAAAGATTGCAGTATTAACCCGTCATGTGAGCAGAAATATATGCACTAGCATAGAGGCTCTAACCCATGGGTGCTTTAGCCTCTGTAGCTACAAGTCTCTGGAGATTCACTCTCTACAAAGAGAAATCCATTGCCCAGTATTCCACTATTTAAAAGAAAGTGGATGAAAATAGAAAGCATGGATCCGCTCCTGGATCCAGATCAGGGATTCTTCCGTCACCCAGATCCCACATCCCTCCACCAAGTTTAGTGGCAGTGGATTGAGCATTAATCTGCTTCTGAAAAAAAATATAGCAAAGGTGAAAACACAACTACATTGGCTTGGATAATAATTCATCACACTATCTATTAAAAATTTCAAATAATCCTCATATACCATAACAAGTAGTTGCACATCAAGGTTACGATACGGTTCTATATCAAAGTTCACTGAGTGGAACTTGATGAATCTGCTTCCTTAGTTACATAGTTATGAGACTTTATCAAAGACAATTAAACAAAATGGCTTTGACTTTACAGCCGAGGTTAAATGACCAGTCTCCTTAACCTTGACGTTTTCTATCTACATGAATATTAAATGATTCTTAACCTTCTGTTCTAATGCTAATTGAAGCAGAGGGGGGATATTACATATTTGTAATTAGGGGCTGTTGGATGGGACTTAAGCTTTGGGCCTCATTAGTTTAATCATAAGGACTCTATCAATTATGCAGTTGGAGGTATGGTGGTGATTTGGGAGAAATTCTTTAATGTGGAAAACTTTACTTCACCTTTCCCCCCCCCCCCCCCCCCCCCCCCCCGAGTAATTATATTGACGAACTCCTCTCGGACCATGTCATTAATTCCCGTCCTTGTGATTGGAGAGGGGTCACCTCTTCTCCACAGGAGATTGTGGATTACAGCGTCTTGTATTGATGGATAATGCCAGGCAAGGCGAGGTATGAAGTTAATCCATATGGAAGCTAACACAAACACAGCGCCCGAGGACATCACCCAAATACAACATCAAACGGCCTCCTGACAGGTTTGCTGATGAGCACAAACAAGGCTTCGTGTCAAAACACAACTTCTACCCTCTGACATCTTGAACTTCTGTCCAACCAAGTCTTCTCACGTACTTTTAGCTCTCGAAAATTTGCCTTTTCCACCTCAAGGCAGCCAGGCGGCGGCTGCGGCGGCAGCGGCGGAGGAGACAGGAAGAGTGAAAGACAAGAGCGAACGTGGCAATTTGAAGAGAGTGAAATATGAGCTGCATCTCCTCGAACCGACTCCTGCGCTGAGATGTCTCCAACATAAGGACAGTCCCCGTGGAGCTGCCATATTTATATGGGTTCCAACTTCTGTCAGATTCTTACCTGTGACATCGCCGCTACATCCAGCTCGCCAGCAGGTTTGGGTTTACACCATTAATCTTGAGCGGGATGGCGGGAGAGGAGACGACAGAGTAGAACGTGCGTGAGGTGGAAGAGGTGGGGAAAGTGGGTCGGAGGACTCGGACCGAAGCGAAGGCAGCTGCCCCTGCAGCACCTCGGCCGTCCTGCGCGATGCTCCACATGGTTTCGCTCCCTCTCTCTCGGAGGTGTGGAGGTGACAGTTGGTGAGGGACCTTTGAGAGGGTTACAGTTTGGCCCGGGCTCCTCAAGGTCCTGCATGAATACGTGTTTCCAAGAACATGAACAATGCTTTGGAGCAAACTCCACGGTCAAGTCACATGAAGTTGTGAGGTTACAGTGTTCAAAGACATGGGCTGCATTTCAAACATGATGACTTCCTAATGTACTTTGAACCCCGACACACGCTCTTGACCAATCAGTGTTTTCTCATCGGCCCTGAACCTACTAATATTCGATTTATCCTAGAGACTCTAAAAGCATGCTTGAATAGTGCAGAAATGTCAAAATAGAAGGAAGTAGCAACAAATCAGGTAAATACAGCAAGAATAAATATGCTGTATGAATGAAAATGATGCACGTTAAAATAGAGAAACCATTAAATAATACTAAATATAGAAAGGTTTCTCAAATATCCTCACTTTTCCTCAGTCCCGAAAATAGCTTAACTCTTATTCAATACAAAGAGTCTGTGTTTCCAGTGCACCTTGAATATGCCGTATATATAAATATACTGTACATAACCGTAGATTTATTAAAATATTGCTTTTTACACCCCATCAATCATGGGCACAATTTCATGGGATGCCTTTTTAAAAATTAATTTAATTCTTTGACCTGTTACGAGTGGAAGCACTAACATGTGAAGGCTTTGAGTTAAATTGCACTTGTGACTTCATGGATCACATTTTCAATTACTTCAGAACACTACTGTGTGTGTGTGTGTGTGTGTGTGTGTGTGTGTGTGTGTGTGTGTGGGTGTGTGGGTGTGTGTGTGTGTGTGTGTAAGAGAGAGAGAGGCGTGCACCAACAACAGTTTTATTTACTGGAACAAGTGGTATGGAAAAGTGAGATTTAATGAGCTATGCTCCACAACATGGAGGTAATGGAGTACAAGCAGAAGTCTCCAACAGACACTGACTGGTCGTCTATTGACTGCACATTGTCTTCAGAGGCAGATCTCAACCACAGAGTGAGCTTTAATACAAGAACATAGATCGAATAGAATAGATAGATAGATAGAAATGTGAAAGTTTGCTTCCATTCATGTTGAAACGTGTCATGTTTTTGCTGAAGATTCACCAGAATAAGAACATTCACCCATAAATACTTTCTGTCTTTCTTTTATTACGATCCCCATTAGCAACAGCATCAGCTATTCTTCCTGGGCTCCGACATACATGTAAAATATATCACGACCTCAAAATCTGGCAGATGCATAGCTTAGTTGGTCCTTGTATTTCCATTGTGTCTTTATCAAAAAACAAAACAAAACAAAAAACATGTCCCAGATGTTCAGTAAATACTACATAATATCATACACCCCATATGTACAAACATCTTTTAGGCTTTTCTTAAGTATGATGAGCTCTGGGCTGAACAGACACCTGTCGTCAACATAATGCAAAGCCAGCTACGTTTCGTTAGTGAGAGCCACAGATCAGAAATGGCTCCATTAGGGGTTTAGGTTTTAAACCATTGCTTTTGTTGACATGTCTTCCCCTTCACAGCTATAAACAGTTTAAAGATCATCCCCTGGAGCCGTATGTGTAATTAAATGCTGCAGTTACAGTTATTAGGAACAGAAAAGCACGAAAAAGTCGGAAAAAACACTTTCCCCATCCATCAAGCTGCATTTTATGGATCCAACTGACCCAGAAGGAGCAGTTACTAGTTCAAATAGAAAAAAGCCATATATGTTTGAAAAACAAGTTACTTCAGGTGTTTATTTAGTCGTAGTTAAAGGATAAAGACAGACACGGATTCCACCAATGAGGCTCTGAGACAGTTGTATAATTACAGGGCTCAATCATGGAGCTAAGCCGAAAAGCTAATGTTGACTTACCACATAACCTTTCAACTGGTTTGTTCCGCCTGTGAGTGCAGAGGTGAAAATGTAGCCGCCTCTCTCCTGAGGGGGAACTGTCTTCACAGGCATTAGAGAAGAAAGGAGAAGAGGAATCACTCAGCGATAGATATGAGAGTGCATCCAGATCCCTTCATGCCGTGTCAGCCACATCCCGAGGTGAAGAGGACATGAGCCGTTAAGTCGGAGCAACTTTGAACGTTCCAACATTTACACTTTTTTCCCTAATCCTGATGTTGATATTTAATTCAATAGGAGATTGTCAATCACTATTATGCTAAAGCCAAAAACACGCCATATCGACACAATACTAGACTACTGTAGTACCACGACATTTGTTGTTGAAAAGCTAATGCCTTAGCATGCTAAGTAGTCCAACCACCTGCACTTAACTGTCCAGCTTGACAGGCCAACTCTTCATCCCCATCATCTTCTTTGGGACTCGCCTGCACATGAAAACCTATTATCATAGCTTATGGCTCATGTTTGACCTATTTATGATGCACCTTTTGCCCCAAAATGTCCGACACACTGCGAAACCCCAATAACACTGTGATAAAGTACAGGTTGCTCACACAGGTTAGTTGCCGTATTCATCTTAACTTCTCTGTAAACGGGACATACACCTCTGTTCTAAATGTTAACATACTGATTAATGGCCCTCATTTCACAATTCATGACCCAGAATAAAAGTGGGATGTTTTGGAAAACAGCTTCTTACTCGTTCCTGACCTTGTTTGTCATTGTAGCGATGGCTGTCGTCAATGCCAAACACAAGCAACAACCAGAGACTCACCCATGTGGATGTAATTTCACTGGGATGATTTTTTTTTCCTTTGCTGCAAAGAAAAATAAATGATTCAGCTTTGAGGTTAGAAAACAAACTCAGGACCCATCTGCGTCTACAACCAAACAAACGAGAGCAAAATAAGAAAAGGAGACAGAATCTGAATATAATGGCTCTACGCCTTCCCTTTGATTACAAGGTATTAGTGTCATCCACGGGCCCACTGGCAGAAAACACTGGGCTGCTCACCACATTGGAACAAACACAAATGTCATTATCTATTAATTCAGTTACAATCAGATTTGACTGGATCTTCTCTATGCTGCCGTATCCCTGTTCCTCTCTGCAGTTTGGAACAAGTGTTTCTCAGGGGCTCTGGAAACCACACCGCCGGATCGTGTTCGTGGGACATGTGCTCAGAGGGAAATGTTTCCTGTAATACTGATTACATTTGCTGCATATTAAGATGACAATGAAGTCGTGCAACCCAGGATATGCCAGACCGATTAAGGTTAAAGGTTGTGTGGTTAAACTTGAGATGAGAACATTTTGAGGGAAGAAAATAAGATATGAAGTTTCTTCACTGAGAAGATTGTATGTTGATTACTGTCGTTTGGTCGTTGGGGTTGATGGGTGTGTTCGTCGGTCGGTGGAGTGATTGTTTGTTGGTTCATTGGACGTTTGGCTGATTGTGTAGATGCTTTGTTGGTAGGTTGGTTGCTTTGTGGTTTATTGGTTGGTTGTTTAGTAGGTCAGTCAGATGGTTTATGCTATTGCAGGTTTCCGTTAGATTTGGAAGTTGGACTGAAAAGGAACTTGCTAATTGCAGAATGAAGCATTAAAAAAGTATAGATATATATATACTATATATACTATATTCAATGGGTTCAATCATCAACTTCATTCAAGATAATTATACTTTCACGAAATTGGGTAATCAAGAATCGGTTTGACGTTGACATTGGATTACTGAGAAGTGTTTTTTTCCATCATGCATTAAGATCAAAGCAACGTTGAGGTGAGGAAATCTGAATAGTTAAACAGGTTTGTTTCAGGTCGACAGCACAGTTACACTATATTGCAACTAGTATTGTGCATTATTACACAACATTGTATATTAGACATCAGGCATATGTTTATTATACAGTTAGTCTCAGTATGAGCTCATTTACCTTTTCAGTAATATACATAATAAAAACATTATTTAACACAGTATTTAGAATTTGTCAGTGGAACTGTATGGATGTGTTTATTTGAACACACATGTATTCTGAGCAAAGAGGGAAGGACCCATCCGTTGTCTGCTCTCTGATGCTCTGAAGCAACAACGCTCACCTTTAAATTCACATAGAGCAACAACAAAAAAAAAATCCTCAGACCTGCACTAAATGTCAAAGTCAATTCAGGAGGACCATTTGTCATCTTTGACAAAATTGAAGAGCATGGTTGCAGTCAAATACACGTTCTTGAGCAGCGTTGACAAATTGTTGGTGTGGTGGCATGCAGTGCCACAAAGACATTGCTGAGGCACTGCAGCGTAGCCTCTGTGTAGCCTCCCACTCCCACTCCCACCCATCCTCCCTATTAATCAGGCTTATCTTCACCTCCATCTCTGCTGTTAGTCACACAGGAAAAGGTTTCCACTGATGTGTGTGTGTGTGTGTGTGTGTGTGTGTGTGTGTGTGTGTGTGTGTGTGTGTGTGCAGGCAGGCAAAGTGTTATACATCTGTCTCAGCTCCATCCACTCAGCCCAACTGTTTAGTGAAGCGTTTCTCAGACATCACTCAAGGCTCATTGCACAAAAAGTTGTGTAACTTTGTAAAATATAAGAAAGAACTAAAGATAGTACAATACGAGAGAAATGTCACTGTGTTGTAATGTTAGTTACCTGACTGTGACATCACAAAGAAACATTATCTGATATGACTAACGTCACCATTGTAGTTTTATCTCCCTGTTTTAATTCAAAATAGACTAAATGAATCAACCTTGAATTCATACATTCAATGTGACACTTCCTCTGCTCTCGAGTAACACTCTGAAATTGGATGAGTGACTGTCGAACAAAAACACAAACACCAGTGTGTAATAAGCCAGAAAAATCATATTGCACAGCTCACTGGAGCATTTGAATTTAAATGTATTTTCAGGAAACAAAAAAATAAAAGTCCCAAAAAATCTGGTTCTGTTAAAGGTCCAGTGTGAAGGATATATAGGTAACAATCTATCAGATTGTATTAGGAGAATAACATTTAATATTTGGTATATATGTCTTTATATGTATGATTATCAGATTATATGGATTGTTATTAGACTGTAGAATGAACCTTTTATATGCATCGGGGCAGGTCCTCACTGCAGTGGCCGCCTATTGGCACTACCATGTTTTTACAGTAGCTCAGAATGAACAAAACACTGGACACATAATACCACAATAGTAATCCTATATGCTTAGAAGGCATCAGAGGTTTCTAAACGCACACTGATCCTTTAAATTCAAACTCTAAGCTATACGTATAACCTTTTTCATATTAGTGATGAACGTTATCACCCCTTCCACACCTGGAGTAAATGTCTTTTCATAGAGTTTATTTTAACCTACTTTTCTTGTGTGGACATGTCCATTAAAGGGAAACTTTTTCAATGCACATTCAAACATGCGTTTCTGAATGTGAATTAAATCCATTTGACATTAAAACCAAATGTGATGTGCTACAAAGAAACATGAACAATAATTGTGATGTTTCTGCTGGAAAAACCGCCACGGGACACTTTGCTCATCCTGACAGTTGTACAGGATCTTTGTTTTGATAATCCTCATATTGGTGATGCCTGTCACTGCGACACAGTAGAACGTGACAAGCAGCCCCCTCAATCTCTCAGCTGAATCTCCCTGTCTACACAACACTGGCTCTGTGATAAGGAGGTGACACTGTCACTCCAACTCACACACACACACACACACACACACACACACACACACAGTTTTATCACATAAACAAACTCATGCATACATTTTAGGCCACTGCTTGTGGAAGGTTTCTTGACCTTGTTGCATGTACACATTTGCATAAACAGTCCGGATGTCGCACCGTGCACAGGCATTCATACTAATTTTCATTCTTGTGGTAAAAATAAACAGGAGCAGGGAGCCTCGATCTGAGCGCTCCAGGGTCAGAGCGTACGCCGCTGACAATGGGGGTGGTGGGTGTGTGTGTGTGTGTGTGGGGGGGGGGGTGGAGGGCGGGGCTCAGACCGAATTACCTTGATCCAGCACGACAGGCTCATATCACTGTCACCAGCCTGTTTGGAAGGGCTCAACGGGGCCGTAACGCTAAGTTGAAGTAAGCCGGCTGCGATGGATGTGTGTTGACAGTGCGCTGCGTTCAAGGGCACATTGAAATGAGCGCGCGAAATGGGGCAAAGTTTGCTAAGCCATGTGTGCCATAATTATCCCCCTCGTGCCTCTTATCTGGTGGCTGGCGGTGATTGTCACATGAGTGAAGAATCGACTGTGACATTATCTCCATCTCACAATACCCAACCCCCCCACCCCACTCCACCCCTCCACCCCCCCCCCCCCCCCTCCACCCCCCCCCCCCCCCCCCCAACCCGGAATCGCACAATAGCGTGGAGGTGTTACTCGTGACGTATCATCCAATTAATGTTTTAACCGCTGATTGCAACAGTTGAGGTGTTGCAGTGATACGCTGCTCCTCACAGGTGAGGTGCCGCTGTTGAGCACTAGGTGGTGCTTGAACACAGTCCACACATACTAACACACAGTCACACACACACACACACACACACACACACACACACACACACACACACACACACACACACACACACACACACACACACACACACACACACACAAACACAGGAGCGCACACACCTCTTTCCCACTCTTGACACACACACTATCATCAGCTCACACTGTTCTGTTCACTCTTAGAGAACAACAAAACACCCCCACCCCTGCCCTTACACACACACACACACACCCACACACACACACACACTCATATACTCATACATGCACACAAAGCAGGCAGAAAAAAAAACGCAAGGATCAACTTACGCACCTATTCTCTGTTCATTTGATATTCATCACCGTTCCTTTCTCTCCCTCCCTCCTCGCCTATCTCTCTCTCCCTCTCTCCCTCTCTCACACACACACACACAGACACACAAAAACACACACACTCTAGCACACACGCACACACACACTCCTATTCTCCACCTTACTCATCGGGTCTCAGCTACACGTGTCTGAAGCCATGATATCCATCTAATCTGCTCTTTTTGACAAGAAAAAAAGAAGGTGCTGGTGGTGTGTTCACTGTTTCAGGGAAAGACAAGCAGACCAGCTGCAACACAATACATGTGCGTACACACACACACACACACACACACACACACAAACAGGAGCATTACACATTACACTTATTACACATTCAATTCTGACATGAATTTGGATTTAACTCACTTGGCGAAATGGTCTGTTCACTGTATTTGCATTTATTGTTCAAAAGTTGTACATTTGTCAGCATTTGTATTAACATCATCATGCATCATCATCATTGTTGTTATTGTGTATCACTGTTGTATCGCTATAAACCTGGATACAAGTACAGGAGACATCTAGATCAATTCATATCCGCTGTTTCAGGGGCTTTACATTAACACGGCAGATGCTATATATTCCTCCAACATAGTGTGAGTGACACTCTGTGGCCCCCCACTGACACAACACAACGCATGGTGATAGAATTGTAGCCATTCAAATTCCATACTATAGTGACAGCTTTGAATTTTACATTATGATATGTCATAATTATTTGAATCATGAATTCATACGATACAATCAAGGGCTAAATGTTCATGCATTGCTCATATGTATTGTTTACTTATTCATTTATATTGTGTAATAATAATAATAATAATATTATTATTGCAATATAGTTTGCTTTTTAATACAGACGTGCAACAATGTAGTAAAATATGATACAGAATTCAGTTAATGACAATGCTGATCAATTATCAATTGTGAATTAATATTTGTGGTGAATGACACCATCAAATATATCAGTTTAGTTATGTTGCTATGCTTGAATTTTCCTGCGTGTGTGTGTTTGTGTGTGTGTGTGTGTGTGTGTGTGTGTGTGTGTGTGTGTGTCTCCTGTAGCAACACAATGATTGCACCAATGGGAAGGACTCTGTTAGTCCCTGTGTGGCCTTTCTCTCATGCAAACAAGCCGCTGTTTAGTATTGTGCCAATCCAGAGGCTACATGGGGACAGTCCACATACCTACACGCATGCTAATGTGTGTTTGCGTTCGTCCTGTCTCTCTCCATGTGCGCTTGGCATGTTGTGTGACGGGGGAAGGGTGGTGGTGGTGGTGGTGGTGGGGCGGGGGGTGGGTTGGGTGAGCATCAGCCGTGGTTGCGTGTTCGATTCATGTGGAGTCTTTGGTGCGCTCGTCAGTGGGCCTATGGGGCAGCTGTGTGAGCATTCCTGTTGACGGTAAGCAGCTAAATAGTACCAGCTTGCCGGGCTCTTAACCTCCCCTCTCAGAGAGAAGACCTAATGAAATCCTGAAAGGCTTCCTGACTCCCTCATCTGGCTTTGTTTAGGCTTAGCTCTCCTTCCCTTTGCTTGAGGAAAGCCATTAGCCCATTGAGAAGACAGTCACACAGGCCCTGGAAAACTAGATATGTAAAGTGGTGCATGGAGGATCCTCAGTAGTGTGAGGACGCTGAGGTCCCTACAACCCTTTGGATGGTTTGAGCCAATTCCAAGTTCCACTGTGTGAGACTGAAGAGGATAGAGTTCCATTTCTGTTTGTAGGAATGCAATATGAAATAATTATACTGATGTTTTTATGAGTGTGTAATCACCTCAATGTATTAACCAAGAGCAGGGGTCTATAATTATTTTTCCACAGGTGGGGGAGGGGGCATGAGAAACACAGATGGTTCCTGAGGGCCAAACAAACTTTATATCATAAACACTTATCACCATCTGAAATTATTGAAAACATACTACGCACAAAGTTTTTATTATACAGACCATTTTCAAACAGAATCTTATCAAGAGACTCAAATGCAAACATCTTTGATGTTGCTATGCAGGTCTGACTCTTTCTGATGAAAAACAAAAGCTACATTTGAGATCACAAGTTTCAGCTGTGGGAATAAGATGAAAGTCTCCGTCCACTCTGGCTGCACTGTGATGCTGCTCCGGTCATGTTGACATCACAACGACAGAATCATACTCTGGAAAATTTCTAAATAAAAGCATCTTTAGGCACTGTCGATCTAATTATGTTCTGGCTTCACGTATTAAGGTGCATTTTGTTCTTGACCTCACCAGCCACACTGAACCATAATGTAAATTGGTTCTGCCCCTATGGCCTTTTATCATCCAGGTCTGTCGTAGATAAAGTCCTCCATTTTTACTACAGGAGTAGCTGGGTCCTCTATGGTGGCCGCCATGTTGCTTCACCCTGCTTTTACAGTGGCCCAGAATGAACAAACCTTAGTGTTGTATTGATATCTGATTGCAACCATAAGTTCTCCTAACATGCTTAAGAGGGAAGGTTGGGATATTCAGCTGCAATGTGTAACCCCACCACTAGATGTATTTACTCATATTTCAAATAAATGCTCATTAGCAGTTAAGGCTAGTTTGCTGCAGTGCCACCACGGCACAAGTTCAGTAAGAAACTGTGACTCATCAGACATCACTTGAGATCATTTGGAATTTCAGATGAAACTAATAAATGCTGACAATGTGTAATATTCACTTTATATGTGTTTTAAGTGTAAATACATTTTATTGTGTAATCTCTCACAGAGCCTTTAACATCATAAATATGTACTACGATGAATGGGAGGGGGAGCCTGTGACAATATGGGCACAGGTAGATGGATGGAAGAAGTAAATTAAACTAAAGGGATCACTTGCTCCTGCGGTGCAGACACCCCCCCCCCCCCCCCCCCCCCCCCCCCCCCGACCCCCCCCCCCCCCCCACCCCCACCCCCTCAACCCCCACCCCATCCTTCCCTCCTCTTTGCACACATGTAATAGCACTTCATTTGAAGTTTATACTTTGTATATATTCAATAGATGAAAATGATTTCTACATGGTTATGCAGTCTACTGAGAGACTGGAGTCGGAAGGTTTGGGGGGGTGGGGGGTTGTGCGGGGAGGACGCACATGGCAAATAAAAAACTGCGGCAGTTCAAATTGAATTTGTATTCACCAGGAAGTGGGTTAACCCAGTTAAAAGTGGGGGAATCCAATAGCACGGCCTGATATGTGGTGTCGAGACAATCTCCTTTGGGGAGCTGAGGCACTTGGCTCATATGCCGCGTACCCGGGCTGGTAGCATGCTTTCAGGTAATAATAATACATCATATTGCTTAACAGCATATTTGTGTAAGAACTCAGTGAGAGGAGCCTCCGCGGTGCCTCGCTGTTGTTCTTTGAAATCACCTCCTTCAGATATGTGCCACTCGCTGTTGTTGTGTTTTCTCTTTCTTATCAGTTTTTCGCCGAGATGGGAAATTCTATTACAGAGTGTGTTTGGTTTGTCACAGTCAAATGGCTTCTCTTCAGGTGGGGGGGGGTGCAGGCGTTTTTCAAAGATTCCTGTCTGAGAGAGAGAAAGAGAGAGAGAGAGAGAGAGAGAGAGAGAGAGAGAGAGAGAGAGAGAGGGAGGCTTGTTTGTGTGCATGTGCGCTGCCCCCCCTCCCCACCACCCACAGCTTCTCTCCTGCTAAAGAAGAGAGACGTGTTTTTTTTGTTTGTTCTTTATGAGGTAAAAAAAAAAACAGGGTGTGGGAAAATGACAAATCTCTGGCTCTTTGTTATTGGAATATATTGACTGGCCTGGTTCATTGACTTTTTATTACTGGAGTTAGCACAGCTGTCAGCAAACGCTGAGAAATTTGTCTCAGCGTTTCAGCCATTTGCTTTGGAACATTTGAAGCTGATCATTTTTTGTATTCCATGAATGCTGCAGTTTTTTATGTGTGTCAGCAGCAGCAGCAGCAGCAGCAGCAGCAGCAGCAGGCCTGCCCTCACTTCATGTATAGTATGTGGATCTGTGTGTAGGTGCAGCTGGAAGTGGGTATACAAAATGAAAGTGAGGAGGAAGAAGTGGATGAAAGAACAGAGAGAGAAAGGAAGGAGGGGAAGACTGACGGAAAGATAGCCAGACAAGAGAGGTGGTTTCGGTCTACCAGGAACACTCAGCTGTAGCCGCCAGCAGTGTGTCAGTGGTGGTCCGCTCATCCAGTCTGCTGCAGCATCTGCCAGAGAGGCACCAGGCTGAGCAAGACCCAGATCCTTCCACGGCCCCATCTCAGGACCAGGGCCCCCTTCGACTGGCTTCTCCACCAGGCCCAGCTGTCTCTTACATCCACCGCCACTTTGTCAAACCACGATCGCAACCCCGAGGCCCGGGTCTGTTATCTCCATGAAGTTTGAGCCTCTGTAGCTGCTCCATCCAGTTATAATTCTTTAACTCCAGGTTTTCCCCTCAAGTTGCATATCAAATTTTATTATCAATATTCAAATGCCAGCTGCAAAAGTTGTTGTGCAGAGCATTTCTCTTTCAATCAGTTATAGACGTGTTTGGTGGCACTCTGGTCCCAAAGCAGATGTCTGTCCAAAAACGGTGTTGATGGCTCAACACGATTTTATATCAAAACATTGCATTTGCAATGAGGTCTGTGTTCCCTGGTTGCTCCATGTAGCAACAAGAACTTTGCCAATGGCACCATGTAGGAAGCAGGAAGGTATAGAGCTGATGTCAGTCTTATACACAAAACACTCCACATCCACTGACTCACACCACTGTAATACTTTCCAGACTAAAGGACTGTAAACATTATCTTGCATTTTCCTAAGCACCTACTCTTTGGTGCAGCAAATCTTTGTTCAGGTAAATTGTGGGTCTCACCTGATGAGATTCATTTTTCATGTGGATCAATAGCAAGAGCTTTTATTAGGCAAAGAGAAAGAGCAAAGGCTACCATGTTGCAGCACCATGTTTTAACAGTAGTTCAGATTTAACTAAATACCACGTGTTCCCCAGTTATCTGCAACATGCAACCTCACCACTAGAAGTGGTCCCTAAAATCGTTTAAACCAGAAACAGCATGTTTCACCTTATCCCTTTGTTTTAGTTCTCAGCCCTCCACTCCGCGTACTTTCCCAGGCCCACAACAATCACCTATAACCTGTGACCTCTGGCCCCACCTGTTCCCCTCCCCTGCCCCTCTCCCAGTGCTAACACCCCATCCTCATCCCCAGTTGACTCCTACCCTATACCCTGCCCCAGTCGCTCTGCACCACTTCCACCCACCATAACATAGCCCCTTCACTCTCCCCGCTGGGGCTGGAGAGGGGCCTGAGCCACAGCATCTCCCCATCCGTTAGCCAGGAGCCAGAGATCCCAGCCAGAGATGCCATCTGATGCAAGTCTATCATAATGAAGGTCCAGCATGGGGCTAAATGAGTTTCCACCTCAGCCACGTGAGGGGCTAATGACAAAACAGCCTCCCTGTGCTCCTTGGCCTGCCGCTAGCTTTAATCAGGGCATATGGCACTTGCCTAAACTGCTTGGCTACGAGGAACAGAGGAGAGGAGAGGAGAGAAAGTTGAGAGGGAGGTCTGAAGAAAGAGATGATGAGAAATAGAAGAAAGATAAATGGGGGAGTGGCATTCTAATGTTAAATCAGTCCAAGGCGTTTCATTTTCATGAGCAGAGTTCATGAAGGAGCTTTGAAGCTTTTCAGTGGTTCATATTAAGGCCTTATTCACGGGTCTGTGTGGGAGCCTAATACGGAGCGGGAATCACTAATAGCTTCTATAGATTTATATTAATTTGCAGGAATTAATGTTCCCTAAATGGCAGATGATCAACAAGGGAAGACAAAAGTGCATTAGTGCCCCGGTGGCATTAAAAAGAGTGTGGAAGGGGGTGGGAGCTTAACAAATAGGCTACTCTGTTTTCATAGCCCACTTTATGGCTCCCCAACTTATCCAAATTAGCTTAAAGGATTGATAATTCTTCACTAATATAAAACGGTTACTGAGCCCCTAAACTGTGACTCGCCCTTTCTCTGGATTTTGACAAACACTAAATAGAGGGGCTCGGCTGTGGAAATTAAAATGAAATCGCATAACAAGGCCTCGCCTTTTAATTTGATTAATTCTTTGTTGTTGTTTTAGATCCCTTGTGAAGACACCCGTGCCGTTTCGAGGTTATTTGTTCCACCGTCTAATGACAATTTCCCTGCACAATAACGGCAGTTTAAAAAGCTGCCTCAGAGCAAGTTTTTTTTTTTTTTGCCCACAAATCACAGACGAAGCTAAGCCATGGGGAGACTAATAGACCTCGCCCTTAATTCCACTGCAAGGCTACTGCTACAACTGCTCATAGTGTAACTCAGATGGATGTTCACATTTCTGTCCAGTGATGGTGGAGGTGTTGTTTCATGGGAGCACATCAAACCAAGTGACTCATGACCTCTATGTTTCTAATTTCTAGGCCGCACAGAATCTGACTGATGCACAGCAGTGACAGATATTTTCATCTCTCAAATTCTGACTAATGTGTTTATTCCCCCAAAAATAATGTGTGCATGCAATATTTTGGTTCCATCACAAGCTGCCACACTGTAGGACCTTCTGCAGTTTCAATGGAAAAAAAGGAAAAATGTACCAGGCTGCACACAGCATGGAGAAAATGAACCTCTGAAACCCATGCTGACAGTTTTGGTCCCTACTGTTCCTGATTTCTGCAGCTCCATAACCAGACCTGGCAACCAACAAGCCCCCAGTACAAATTAGCCAGACGTCAGCAGGGTGCAAAAGATGGCTTTGGAAAACATGGAGGACGGTTCAGTGTATCCAGGCAGAGGTCTTCACAGACACTTCTTACCAGCTTCCACCTCTCGCTCATCCCTCTCTCTCTCTCTCTCTCTCTCTCTCTCTCTCTCTCTCTCTCTCTCTCTCTCTCTCTCTCTCTCTCCTCTTTCCAAACAACCAGGTCTCCCCTCAGAGCTGGGTGATTGCTTGCAGCTGGGGCACTTGGAGAACATTTTAATATTATGCAGAAGATTAGAGCAAACTAACTACATTATTCTCCAATTACACTCATTTCATCCAACTGATGTCTTTATATCCTTCCCCTCGCCTCGATTAGCCTAATGTGAAAATGGAAGGGGGGAATGCGCTTAGGACTGTACCGATTGTTCCTGGGCTGCCTATTATTTCACAGCGCCATTAAAAGAGGCATCTTTTATAGGAACTGTAAATAAAACGATTAGGGGGAGATCCAGCTGGGTGCTGGGGATGATTTCATTTCAGGGATCTGCTTATCAACATTCTTGGAAGGTTTGGAAGGATTGCGAGGGCCCTGCCACAGACGCGATGCTACCTTCCCCCCACCTTCATCCTCACAATGGCTCCCCCGTCTCCTGAAGACGCCGCATTACAGTAGCAAATCTCACCGTTGCTTTACATCCTCGTCATGAAATAAGTAAATCAATTACATCCCCGCTCACGTTGCCGCCTGGTATCACAACACAGGTTGAACAGTTCCGTCTGTCATGCCAGTATAAGCCTGCTTAATATCTCAGCGAGCATGCATGGATTATTGGAAAGTACACGAGCGACAATTATCAGCCAATATAGCGGATTCGCACCCATGACGGCGATAATTCCGTCTGTCTGCACGCACAGAATGAAGAGCTCGCTCACCTCGTAAACCCACTTCCGAACGGGGATCTCTTTGAATTCTGGGTGTTCTGCACAATACAAACATCGCAGACAGCACTGATGAAGACTCCAAAGCGAGCTCCTCCACCTCTAATATCCCCCGCTCTTTGTTTCCCATGTATTCAACAAGTCATGTAAGCCATGCGCTTAGCCGTGCGGCTTCCTTTGACTTTTGGGAGCTCATGTCTTTCATCATGTACAGAAAACAAGAAACTGATACTCTGCATCAATCATCCTCGAGGAGTTGTTCAAAATCAGTTGCCTTTAGCACGGAGTAGAGTTTATTAGAGATTTGATGATACGGGATATCATAGGACCTTAAGGAGTATTATACATCCGTTACACCAGAAATGCTTAGAATATGTGTTTTGAGAACTGGCCACAAAGTCAAACTATTATTTTTGAAGGTTTGATTTAAGGATTTTCCAAGAATAGCAAAGTCAACCCAGGTTGTTTTTAACTTGAAGTTTTTTTTTTTTAAACGGATGATAATTTTTTTTCTGTGAGTAAATTAGAAATTGATATTTTGCTTCACAACAATTTGACAATAGAACACAAGAACCCTAACCCTTTTTCTACGTCTTACTTTAGACAACACCAGCATATAAACATGAAAAGGGCCAGTATCGTTATGACTTACCTTTTCTTCACTGAATTGCACAAACTTAAAGACTTTTGGAGAGTCATGATTAATTCTCTGAGTAATCAATATGTTGGTAAACACCCTATCACACAATGTTATAGGTTCAATAAGTGGAATTTAGTAACTGCAGCCAACTGACTATCCCTTGCATAATGTTACTGTTTGAGTATTTTTGAGACTCTACAATGGCCTTATAATGTTAAACCACAGAAGTTTTTGGTTTGACCATCCTTGGCTATATGGCAACCCCCTCTGATGTAGACATAAAGGCCTCATCCATAATTACCAAATGCCTTTCTCCATCTCATAAATCCTATAATTTGTATTATTTAAATAAAAATGAAACCCTGGACCCTGGTAATCCACCCAGGGTTATTTCAGCTCTTGTAGATTAACTACCACTTGAGGTCATAAATTAAAATTACATGATATCATGGTTTCATCTTGTGTGTAGCAAAGGTGCGTATAGATCTTGTCAAGTGAGACCAAACCAGGAACCGATGTGTTGGGGTTAGTTACCATTACATCAACCCGTGCTGTGCTCCATATTAGGCATTACTGTGACATTACATTGAAACCCCTTTGGGCTATTACTGAGGCACCCTTGTAATGTTTGTTTTTCTTTTCTGTCTCTCTTTCCATCTCCCCCTCCCCCCCCCTCTCTCTCTCTCTCGTTGGGTTCACTGGATTGGCTTCCCCTTTGTGCTGATAGCGCAGTGTTGGTTTCAGGTGCGTGGCGGCCGTTTCGTAGCTCGCAGTGTGCATGTCTATGGTGGCATTCCTCAGTCATTCAGCACACAGGACAATCCCCTGGGGCCGGGCATATCCCAGCCTCCTCTGCTCTCCCAGCATCCCAGAGATGGGTCTGGGCAAACATCTGATCTCTTCCCCCAAACACACTAGTGTGTGTCCGTCAAGCCCCAAACACAATGAGCACACACACAACTAACCCTAACCCGCAAACCACCGTCCTCCGCTCTCAATACTTAATACTCCTGTTTCACGTTGCAGTAAATCCAGTTAAGGAGGGAGAATAGAGCTACAGTTACCCATGCTGGAATGGTTTGACCTAAGCAGTGTTATCAGGTGATGAGGCCTTTTGTCTGATGAAATGCTCCAATGTGACAGACGCACAAAGCCTCTGTATATCAGCGCTGGTAATTTATTACAGCACATTTCTCACTTCTGAGATCTGAAACAGGCTTTGGGTCATTTTCCCTCATGCATGTCATGAAATCCCTTTAGGACAGAATGCTTAATACACTACAATTCTCCTTTCAGGGACATAACAAGACAAAACACCAATTGTGGTTGAGGCCTTCTGTGGATTCGCTGGCCTTTTCTGTCCAATCCAGTTTAGGGAAGGGGATAAAGAATAAAGGTTATGTTGTATTGTAGGGGAGACAGTGTCTTTAGGCTTTGACAGATTACTCTGTTTACTGGAGGTGGAAACCACCTTTACTTCTACTGCCACAATTCTCTGTGGAAGAGGAGCGAACTCTGATGCTTTGACCTTTACCAATGAATTTGATCAGACTTGAGAACGTCGGGTAATTACATAGTAAACCTGCCTCGACAGAAGTGAATTACCAACAGTATGTCAGGGTAGAACAATGCAGTTTGAGCTTTCCATCGAAGCAATGTGATGTTATGATCCTCCAATGCAAATTTAAAGCCATCAAATGTGTGTGTAAGATGATCTGAATGAGTAAAGTAGGGCTGGAGTTAAGCTCATCTCTCCTGTACGAGTCTGAATAGAGAAAAGTAAGGTGAGAAATGAAGTGATTTAAAAAAGAAGTGAGAGGGAGAGAGAGAGAGTGATTGAAATGTTACATGGACATCAGTCCTTCCACTGCTGGAGCAATGAGTGTAAGAGGGGCTCACAGCCAGATCCATGGATTGGAGCTTTTACAGCCATGTGGCTTCCTGCAGAGCCCATGTAGTGGAACCAGAATCACTGTTACCACGTACTGAGCAGAGTGCCGCCTCAGTGGATGAGCCTTAACACAGGAGCCCGGCTCCTGTAATGCATGACCTGCTGCCTCGGGGACATCAGGAATGACCAGAGACAACATTTATCCCCAGACATTCCTACCAGTTTGTGTGTTCTGGACAGGAAGTAGTGGCAGCCACACCTAGAGAGGTATCCAAGACATTTCTATCATTTATATCTTGATTTTGGACGTCTATTGTATATCACATTGTCGCTATTAGGGTAATAGTGTAACGTTTCACTTGAAAAGTACAAACATACTTTGAAAAGACAATTTCGTTGGGCTAATTGCATGGGAAGGTCTAAAAGGAGCCCTATGACCTGATTCGTCATATGACGATATTTCCTCAACAGAAAACCCATGTTTGAACATTTAAAAAATGGATATGCACTACTTTTTGTTTTTTTGTTTTCCCAAATCAAAAAGAAGTAAAACTCAGGCAACCACACTTCAGTATGATTCAAACATGTCACACAGGTCCGGCATTAAGAATTCAAATAGAAAAGAAATCCACAATTTTTCATAAACAACTTCTATACTGAGTCACACATAAATGAGTAATTTAGCCGTAATGTGTCAGTCACCACCAGTGAGACTAGGTCAGTGAACAAAACTAAATCCTACATCTGTTGCCTGTAGAATAAATCTATTTAAATTTAAACATATCATTAAAATAAATAGAGTATTGGCAGTAAAACAGCCATTCCAGCTTCCTGAGCTCTGACAATAACAACACGACTGAGGACTCCCCTATTTGAAGTGATGTGAAAGACACAAATCTCATTGCACACTGAACTCCGAGTAGAAGCCCTGATCTTTATACAGCTATTTATTGCAGAATTTATTCATTTCATTACTCACTTTATTGCCGCCTTTATTTATTTAGCTGTAATATTTATTTGAAGGAAACATCGTCCCGTGGTTTTGAAAGAGGCGGGCGCCTCCCATTGTTTGAACATCAGCACAGGAACAGCAGCGCTGACAGATGTGAATCACTCTGTGTGGTAAGTGACAGAGATAGATGTTACCAATGGTTACACATGCTCCCTCTCTCTCTACCTGGGTGATGTGTGACACTATTCATAACATAGTTGCAACTTTCTCTAAACCAAACCCAGATATATTTATTTAGTTCTCTATTATGATTAAATTATTATTAAATAATTCTATTATAAACTATAAGCTATTATTAAACCTTTGGTTTAGAGAAGGGGTATCAAACATGCGGCCCGTGGGTTGGAACCGGTCCATCAGATGCTCATTTTTTGTATGTTTATAACATGCAAAAATGACAAAAGGTCACACTACCATGTTGCATGGTTTAAAACAGTTGTACTTCATCTCTTTAGTACCATGGTTGTGTTTTGGGTATAACATGCAGTGAAGGACTACCATCATCCATCCCCTTTAAGTCCCTCAACAGTTGTCAAATTGCAATTATAGTTGCAGATTAAGCTGATGCTAATGATTTTCTTTTTAATGCTTTGGATGACGCTGTCCTGTCCCCCTTTTTTGCTATGGCAGTGCACACCTCTGCAAATGAGAAATATGAAATTGTGTTTATTTTGTATAGAAGAGACTGGTTGGATTGATAGCTGGGATGACGGCTCAGCCACAGAGATGTTCCGATTAAAGGTGTCTGCGTCTATTATTTGCTGTTAAATTTGGGCCATCCAGTGGATAAGACACGTTTATTTTGGATGCTTACCAGTAATTAGCGTGGAAGTTATTGTAATGGCGAGACTTGGCTTTCGAGTTGGTCAGACTGGTGTCTGAAAAAGCTTGGTCCACACTGTTCGATGAAGGTGCAGCTAGACACTGAGCGGCAAAATGTTGCACCAGAGGCACAACTAGGTGACTATTAGCATCATGCAAATACAGAGAATGGTGAGTCTGAGTGACTCACCAGTGAAATGGGGGAATCCGCCGGGATGGGGGTTTATATGCTGTGGTGGACTTTAGAACCGAGCGGAAGCTAGGCCATTATAGACTCGACCGAGCCTGCAACCATGAGAAGACCGATGATGACGAAGGACAGACAAATGCATTCTCACCCAGGACTGTTGACTCTAAATGTAGCCAAATAGCTTTTTGTTCCTGTTTGCCACACCTTAAAATCGTGTTGTTTTGCTAACCCCTGTAGGGTAAGTGTGGATATAGTAGCATTACTTAGAATGGAAACTCACATAAAACAGTTAAGATCACGCCTTCCTGTCTCCTTCCCCCCTCCTGGTGTGGGATGAGTTAAAAAACAGATCATATTTCCACAGGTGGCTGTGAGACAAACCCAGGCTGGAATGCGGGGCCACATAAATCTCTGTAATTGCACGGTATCGATCAGATAACTGAAGCTACAACTGGCGAGGGAGACACCCAGTTTTTGACTCCATTCCATTTGTCATCTGACATGGAAAGAGGGGTGTTAATCACTCGGCCTGCGCACACGGGCTCATGCGCACTCAACCGATGCTAACACATCCACGTCCTGTAGCACAGCTACGGAAACTGAAGCTATCAAAGCCGCGTCTGACGTGTCTTTCTTGACTGCTCGCGCTCTCTGACTGCACATATTGAAAGTATTCGCCCAGACTCGGGGGACATGAGTGTCCTGTTATTGACGGGACAATGTCAAGACTGAAAATCCCTTGGATTCTGCAGCATGAGCGCGCCCGGTGACAACTTGACTGAGGGAAGAGGGACACGTCTTTTCATCCAGACTGACTTCAGTGACATGTGTTCTGCTGCTGTCTCTCGCGTGTCGAACAGAACAAGGACTGGATCCTCCAAAATACATCCAGCCGGGCTTCTCGGGGCAGTGTGGGGACAACTGTGTGTCTTCATTTCTGTGTTTACGCACAACAAGGATTATGCATTTAAGGCACAGAGGACACGCCTCCTCTTTGCTGGTCTGCACACTTGGAGTTATCTTGAACTCATTGCTGCCCCTGCTCGCTTTTTTATGTTTTATAAGAAAATGAAAAGATATTTCAGTTGTCTGATTCTACTTTCAACTTGCATCATCCACTTTTTCATTTAATTCTGGCTACAGTGAAAATTTGGCCTCAACTCACAGGTTTGATTCTCAGTTGTTTAATCCCTACCTCTATAAACACATGCCACTCCTGCTCTCCATTAACTTTTGTTTGCCTGTTCATTTTCCACTCTGCTCTTTTCCTCATTGCCACAAAAGACAGAACCGCATAGTGGATTTATGCAAAAAAAAGTCATAGATAATATTAAAGTTTCAAAAATTCTAAGGAATAAGTACTCAAAGGGATTAAAAGGTCCCACGCTGCAGAAACCATGCACACGTTGTAAACAAGATGTCTCCCGGTTCACTCTCCTGAGCTCCCAAACCTGAGGTTGCCAAGAGTGACCTCACCAGCCTCAGACACAGATCCATCTCTCCCCTGAGGGTCCTGGGAAGGAGGGAAGGAAAGACACTGGGATGGATGGGTGGAGAAAGGGGGTGGTAAGGGGTGGTGGGGGTCGGTGTGGGAGGAGGGTGCATTAGTGCAGCGTTGTGGTCACAGGTCTCCTTTCCTACCAGGTGTGTGTTTCACACACACACACCCACGCAGCCTCCCTCATCCACCAGGCCCTGTCGGTGATAGAGAGAGAGAGAGAGAGAGAGAGAGAGAGAGAGAGAGAGAGAGAGAGAGAGAGAGAGAGAGAGAGAGAGAGAGAGAGATCCCACAGGTCTCAGACTGTGGGGAGATAACAAACGTACGTGCACATTCTAGAGTGACAGCACCTGTTTGGCTCGTATAGGAGAAGTTTTATAGCGCAGGTGATATTCTAAACCAGTGGTGTTATTCTCTGTGCTGCAGATTCCTATAGTGAAGACAAGACCGTGACTGAGGCAGCCGTAAATCAAATGATGGTTCATTCATTCATGAGACTCGTAAATCAATGGGTCTGTGGAGTTTGTGCTTTGATGAGAGGACAAGTTTCTGATTATTTATGTGTGTTATCGTGAAAATGGATGAAAATGGAAATGGAGTATAGTGATGATAATTTGTGATGAATTAAAAAAAAAATAGTATTGAACGTATGTTGGCATAGTTTTGTTTAGTGTATCAACATGCAAAGAGCCAATAAGGAAATGCATAGAAACTCAGTGGAGGATGTTTATTTGCATATCCACACTCTGAGGAATGAAGTATTTGGTATGGTTTTCAGTATTGTGTTCACTGTTGTTTTATTGACAAGAGTAGTGGTGACTACCAGCAGGGCATAGGACTAGGTGCTATGAGTCAGATAGGACCGTTGTTTTATAGTTTCAGGGTCAAAGGTCAAACCACTATCTCTATCACTACAGGTAGTGTAACTGCATCTTTAAACCCACATTGTAAAAGTTTAATTTCTAGTTAGTTGGCTTGCATACAAAAAAAAAATACATGTTTTAAAATATACATGGACACATTTATATCACGTTTTCGACTTGTTGGAAAGTATGGATTTTTTTTCCCCCTGCCAGGCTGTGTTTATATGCCATAAGTATTTATTTATAATATGCATATTTCATCATTAGACCAAAAGGTTTTGAAGGAGATGTCTTTCCTCTGTAAGAAATGAGGTCGGGAATTGTGACTTTAAGAAAGATCTTTAGGGCTAACTCCTTGAGTTAGGATTGAAACTAATCAACAAACAAGTTTACATGGAAACTAATAAGACCAACAGTTGTTCCACCGTCACATGTGCTGAACATTAAATCGGACCCAGAAGATGCGACTGGCTCCAGCGATGCAGTGATGCCACAAACATCCCTGGGTCACCGTCCTGCAGCCTCCCTGTCATTAATTACAGCCGAGTCATTGTGTTTAAATGAGTAAAGATCATCTCAGGATAAAGCAGATTATCTCCGGATGTGAACTCTGTCAACGTAAATATTCCACCTCTTCTTTCCTTTCTTTCATTCAGCCCGGGAGCAGGGCTCCCTCACATGGTGTCCATTAACGTTAAAGGAAGAGAATGATGATGATGATGATGGGTTGAGACCACCAGGGCAGTTTTTTTAGACCAAAGGGAGAATTTACATGTCTTTGTTTTTCCATTGATTTGAATACACACATACATACATCTGACATGAGGGTCATCTCTGCTGCTAACACATCCAAGTCTCATGTGACATGTCACATCTTTTTTTCCGCTTAGATAAAATCTCACTCCAAATTGTAAGACATTAGAGAAATTAGAGCATTTAAATGTCTGTATTAGTTTCCATTAGAGTTTATGATGTAATGACACATTTTGAAGAGCACATGCTGTTACCAACATGTCTGGATACTTAACACTGACCCGGTCTGCTTCCACCATGATGTAGATGTTTCACTTTTCTCTCCTTTTCCCATTGACCACAGTTGGTTACTTCATATAAAGTGACATAAGATGCTGGTCTGGTTGAATCTGACTGTCTCCATAGGACATCTGTAGTCACTGCCTAGATACATGTATTGTTCTGACTGTGCTTGAGATCAATTAGGATAGTTGATGTTTGCATGTCTCTTTGTTTGCATGTCATTTTGTTCCATTCTAACTTAGATTTAATTAATAAGTGACTGGAAATGTGTAAGAGAGGGGTGTGTTAACTGTTGGTGTGGATCTAGGGTTAGGTAGGGATCTATGGAAACTGATCTTAAAATGTGCACTTTGGTGCACTATGACAGGGGCTGTTGGCTTTGTTAGATGTATGCACTCTATCTTGTAGTCTATCGAGCAATACAGACAACAAATAGACTATTCCTGGACTCCCATGTGCTTTAGATCATGTGCATGTTCATTTTGAACAGCTGACTAATTTTCTTGGCAACAGAACTCATTGCAGAAAGTTTAGGTCAACTTCTAAAGTTTAAATCATTAAATTTAGCACCTAAATCAATAGAATTTATGCATCTAACAATTCTACTAAGTGTTTATGCCCATCACTGTCTGAACCTGCAGTTGTACCTTTTTTCTCCAGCTCCCTGTAGAAAATCCCTTTCCATGGAAAAGTGAATCTTGGCATGAGCTCATCAACAAAACATCCCCTCCAAACAATCGGTGAGACAACCGTCTTTCTGCTTTATCTTCAACAATAGGCGGCTACAGTTACATCGTCTTGGTTACCGAAACATGACACAGTGTTTTTACTCCAACACTTTCGACTGATTCCAGTTCACGTTCCCCGAGGGTTGTACGCACACACACACACACACACACACACACACACACACACACACACACACCGCAGTCAGTAATTTGTCCACCGCTACCTTTTCGCATTTTCACAACTTTAGCGAGGAATGCAGCAGCACAATGAGCAGGTGTGTCATCACCGTACAGTACAAAACAGTCTCCAGAGGTTCATGAATACCCATGGTGCATCAGGGTGGAATTACAGTCATACACAGGAGGTTGGGTTACATAGATAATGACGGGCAATGCTCTTTTTGGTTTCCCTCACGTCTGAGGAATTCCCCCATTTTTTTTTTTTTCAAATGCCAGCGCTGTGGTGTCACCTTCACTGTAATAATACACTGTACTAAGAAAGTGACATGTATGAAGATTAACCAGTAGGACATTGTAGCATCTACTAAATCTAATACAATAGTCACCTAAATTGAATTTTTACATTTGACTCTGATATTATTATTATTATTATTATTTCGTAGTGGTAGATAAAACATCTGTGGAGCCTGCAGGAGAAATGAAATCATAACACGGCTACACATCTGCTCTCATTTCAATCTCACCACACCACAGTGTGGGCAGAGACGGCTCGGTGCAGGGAAAGACCTCGGGACACGGAGACATGCTAGTGCTCCGTCCAATTACCAACCATGAGACACCACTCGGCTGATACGTCCTGTCACCCTTCTATACAAATCCCCCTGATATCCTCTCTGCACATGCTTACACTCAGGCGGCCAGGCTGTGGCCTGAACTTGCTCTGTCACTCCACCGTGCCCCGGATTCCTACACGGAGGAGGGGAGGGGAGGGGGAGGGGAGGGGGAGGGGAGGGGGGGCCCCACGGGGACCCTAATCACTAAAGCAAAGGGTCATCCATCACACCGGGGCTGGGTGGGGACAAGAGGGGAAAAGGCACAGGAGCGATGAACAGCATAAGGGAGGGAAGACGTAACCAGGGAAGACAGAGACAGACAAAAGGGGGGGGGGGGGGGGGGGGGGGGGCGGGCGGGGAGGCGTGTATGAGGAGGAGGGCGGGGCAGTGGGGCGCAGGGGGGGTTGGCTGAGAAAGAAACAGATTGAAATACAATGAAGAAGAGAGAGAAGAGGCAGAGCCAAACCCTCTGTTTGTTTAGGGTCTGTATCTGTCATTGTGTGGCTGCGGCGGAGGGGTTACGCCGGTGTCTCTTGGACACTGGGGGCTGCTGTGCTCCGCTGATGGCCCTGCGACTGAGCATATGTCACCAGTCTAGCGCGAACGAGGGCGCTGCCTCTGCCGAGGCACACATCATTAGCACCATCTGTGACAGTACCCATGAGGCCCTGGTGCACGCAAACACGCCACTTTTGTTTTTTTGGGGGGAAAAGAGGTGGAAGTGGAGGGAGGAAGGGGGCGCTGCTTGTATATATGTATGTAAACTGTTTCTTCCAGGGTCACTGCTGCTCAACTAGACCTGGTATTGATGGAGGAGGAGGAGGGGGTAGGGGAGGTGGGCGAGGGTGTGAAAGTGAGGGGTGCATGTGTGTGAATCAATGCGGTGTCATGCAGACGTACCAGCAAGTGCAGGAAGCCAGTATGGCAATGATTACAGCCCTTTGGGAGGGAGGGAGGGCGAGATGGGCCCGGGCTGCGCCCGCTGCCGTCGTGTCGAGTCCAGATAGAGGAAATGCTGGAATAATAAGAACAGGAAGGGTAAATGGCCGATCAAACACACCCCTCTCTGACCTCCCCAGAGCCCAGCCGACCAGGATGAAAGATCCAGCCACTTTCTTCTTCTTAATGGTTTCCTCGGTAATCAGCACAGCGGAAGTGCTCCAGTCCGGGGTGATTAGCCAGGGCTAGGATTCCTTAATCGCCCTGGCCCTGTTCTCATGCTTTGAAAAAAAAAAGAAGAAGAAGAAGGGAGCGGGAAGAGGAAGCAAGGGTGATAACAGGGCTGTGTGTTTAAAGAGAAAGCGGTGTGGGGAGGAGGCCCACAAGCCGAGATGCATGCGGGGGTTATTTAGGTTCCTATGGACGGGGCCATTTGGAAACAGTGATGGTGAAGGTGTTGATTTAAGTTGAGTGAGAGATTATGTTGTATTTCAGAAAGATTTAATATTTGGGAAAAGAGACAATGATGAGGTGACGGCTAATCGGGCTGAAACATGATTTCCCAGACAGCCGTGACTCACGGTGCAGAGCTCTCATTAAGATGCCGCAGACAACTGGCATGGCTCTACCATGTTTATCCAGGAAGTGTTTTATTGGCTCTACTTTTCTTAATCTGCTAACCGTTTTCAGAAGGACAACACGACTTTAAACCCCCCCAACAATGTTTAGCAGGGCAGCGATTTGTTGTTGTCGTTTTGTTTTTTCCACAATGATTTGGCGCAGCTTCCACTTTCAACAATAATTAACTCAGCCCAGGCCGGGGATGAAGTTACTGGCACTCGGCTCTGAAAACACTTCATGTGGCCTTACTGTAAACAGTGATTCCCATCCAGGGCTTCATTTGAATGACTGGGATTATTCATGATTTAGATCAGTGGTATAGTTTTACAGCAGCAGCTTTGAGTCGGAAGGCACATTCCTCAGACAGTAACATGAGAGAGTGTCTGTGGGCCGATGGTGACTGATGCTGGGGTCAGAGCATTTAGCCTGACCACAGACATGGCAGAGTGTGTGAGTCACAGTTACAGGCAGAGCTCCCTCTGTTCCCACAGGTTACTGCTATCACACATGTATAACACCTAATACATGGTGTTTGCTTCGTGTTGGATCAGAAAAGGAGTTCCTTAAGTAAGGAAACCATGTCTTTTCTTCACTGATGTTTTTGATGATCTGCTGAAATATTTTAAGATGTAAAATTTAGTGACATCTGGATGCGAAGTGGCATATCGCAGTTAACCCACCACCACGAACTGAGAATCGGTGGTATCATTCTGTTATTATCAGAATTAAGATAGAGTATTATCATAAGAGTTGTTTCTATTTCTATTAGTGTGATTATACACTGAGACATGGGTACAGTTAGTTCATATTTCATTTCTACTGATATACTGGATACACACACACACACACACACACACACACACAGACATATGTATATATATATATATTTCGCCAAACACCAAATCTGCCATCTAAAACCAAAGGCTTTTACCGTAGCGGCTGGTAGTTCTTGGGAGGTTTACTGTAGTCTTGCATGAGCTAGACTATACTTGCTTTCCATATTACCATTAATTTAAATTTGATTGTTTTTGCAATTAATTAGTAGTTTTGAGTCATTCCATAAGAATAAGAATTTATTCAACAGTAATCGTGATCATGAATTAGAAATTTCACTTGCAAACCAGAGCTGTCCATAGATGTTTTTTATTTGTTTGTTTGTTTTCTTGACCAGTCCCATGCACATAAAATTACATTTGAAGAAATACAAAAAAACATATGAAGATTATTCCCACAGGGAGCTGCAGGGGGCACTTGGACCACCTGACACGATTCCCCAAAGCAGTGTCGGAAATGAAAGCACTGCGCTGAAACGGTATTATTTTTAGTATTGTGCACTTGTGGTTTTCCTTTCATGAGCCTCTCTCCTGACTCCGATCTGTTCCCTGTGCACTGATACTATCCCCTCGCCGTTTAATGCGGTGCTCAGTTTCCCTGTCAACAATGACAATGTACAGTGGCAACATTCTTCAAACATACCTAAACACACAAACACCCCGTCCTGTTTGATGGTGCGGGGATTTGTTTTCATTCAGGAATTCCCCGACCGAGGGCCGCCGCCGCTTCAGTTCCCACCCAGTCCAACCTGCTTTTGCCTCGTATTGTTTTCCCCGCTCTTTTCCAACGATCGTGTTGCACAGGTGACTTTCCTACATGTCTCTGGTAATGTGAACATGCTTACAAACAGGTATCATATATGTTCAGTGATGTGCATGACAATAGGTGACCCCCCTTGCTGGACTTTTCTTTTTTTTTTTGTCTTTGATGGTTAGTAGGAATATTTGAAATGCTCTGCACGGCTCTGGCTCCTGTCTGGACGGTGTGTGTGTGTGAGTCCTGAGGGCTAAACAGGTGTGAGCCTCCAGATGCATTAATCTCATACCTGCACACACATCCCACTCTTGACCTCACAGTCACCCTCACCGCACCCTGGTTTCAGTCATTACTGGGCGTATTTGGCTAACAATACCAAATTGCTTATATGAACATGTCACATTCAATCATCCTAATGTCAAGCTCCTATATTACAAAATCCCCAGCAATGCCCCGTAGCTGTCAGGGAAAGCAGTTGATGTGAAAGGTTAAGGTGGAGAAATGAATATAACCATTAGCCTGTCCACATTCCTCCCTCCTACCGAAGAGCTTTAACTTCTTTGGTGACAAAAAGTATTCGTTTCCACCTGGTGCTAAGGTTCCCATGCAGTGCTGTGTGTCTTTTTGAAACCTAATGGACGCTGAGGAGTGGAGCTGCAAACGTCCCACGGAGTGCTGCGACCCCTTCTGCCGCCAGTGATGGATAAAAGAGAGATGTTTGCGGGGCGAGATGAGAGACGTGCAGAGGACTGTGCAAAGTAGATGAGACAGAACAAAAGATGATGGACGGGGCGGGGGGGGGGGGCCGGGGGGGGGGTGAGGAGGGCGAGACAGACACACGATGCACTCCTGTCTCACCGTCTTGAAGTCAGTGAGCTGTCAGTGATCCTCTGTGAGCCCCGCGAGCGATGGCATTTCAAATAGCCTTATAAATCAAGAGTTATGTTATGTCACCCTGCCACTGCCATTAACACACACAAGAGAAAACCACCACCATCTCCCCCCCCCCCCCCCCCCCCCCCCCCCCCCTCGCCCCCCCCCCCCCCTTCTCTGCAGCACGTAGGGTTTATATTACCCCGTGCATCCCCCTCTGAACCATTAATACTCCACATCAGACCAGTTCTCAGGCTGCAAGTGAAATTTATCCTCATCCTGGGTCCCGGAGTCAAGAAAACTAACGGGCGCTCATTTCGTCAGGGGATGCACCAGAAACTGGCCCTCAACCCGCTTGGCTTCCCAACGTGTGGGTTAGGAAATGCTCGTCCTCCCCTCAGCAATTACCGAGGAGATACCCATGAGCAAGGCACTTGACCTGCAATAGCAGCAGCGAAACTACTCATTGGTTAAAAGTGTTAGGCTTTGTGGCTGCACGGGGCGGCTCAGCTCCCAGGTATGAAATCTAAGACCATGTGTGTTTACTTCTATTGTTTTTGTCCTTTAGGGCAGGAGGGGGCGGAGTTTGTCCCAGCTCGAAGCTCCCTGGTTCAGTCCGGGTGTTTCAGTGTAGGCCCTGCGTGGTTTTCTCCAAGTGCTTCATCTCAAGTCCGCAGTCTAGAGGCAGGCAGATTAAACTGACCCATCAGGTGTGTATTCAGGACAGAGTGGTTGTGACTTGCCCAGGGTTTCCCAAAAAAGGTGCACCTGGAATTGACGCCAGCTCTCACCTAAAATGATTAATTGTACAGATGGATTTTGCTTAATTAATAAGTGTATAAATAACTAAATAACCCAGACAAGCTTCCAATGATTTCCGTTATGCTCTAACATTAACTAGATAAATAAATAGATATAATATATTGGGGGGGAAAAGTAGGATTTAGTGGTATGATGTGGTGAAATTTCAGTTTGCAACTAAACAGATTCTCCTCCTTTTACTCCCTCCTTTCCAAACATGTGGAAAAATGTATCTTGCTCACCAGGTGATATACAATTTCAAAAGGACCGTTTGAATGCTATTCATTGTTATGCCCCATTTGAGCTGCTATATAAATATGTAGCAATTAAATATAGTGTGGCTGATGCTCTATGATATTACCAAGGGCATGAGGCACATACACTTAACCCAGTGTCTGGACCCCAACATTTGCAGCAAGGGAAGTAAGGCCTTTTTTAAAGAAAGTATTAACTTTACCTGACCACTGACTAACGGACCACTCTATAGGCCACTGTGGAAGTAGGCTTGTGTAAAGTGCCACCCTCTATAGTGCCTTCTTTGTCGTGGAAACAATTGATTCTCTATTAGAGCTTATTGTTTACAAACGACAGTAACAGAATGAATATATTGCAGTTAGGTCCCTAAGTAGATTCTTTACATTTGACTTTTAAGACTCACAGATAAAGACCATTTTGTGCAATGCCCCAAAATGACCCTGGACCTGCTGCCAAAGTCACCATGCAAAGTTAGCGTGCTTCACACTGCTCTCTGCTGCCGTGGTTAGATGATAGGAATCATGCAAAGTGAGGGGTAATCAGGAGTCCTCATTGCAGGATCCCCTGAGACTGATTCCCCGGCATGTGACATGGCTGTCAAAACACTGACGGATTGTTTTACCCACGCACACACACACGCACACACACACACACACACACACACGCGCGCGCAAACACATGCGCAGCTGCACGCAAGCTCACAGCAATACTGTGTGCAAACACATGCTTTCAAGCATACGTAAGCGCACACAATCACACTGACAGATTGTTTTACCAGCTCCGGAGGCTTGACTGACACCTATTCTCCCGGGTGTCCTCGCAGACCCCTGCTGCAAGAGGTATATAGCACACAACAACAACTTGGCTCTGGAAGTTTTGTTGTTTAATTAGGAGCAGACTGTGAACAACAGCTCTATCCAAACACTGAGGATAGGAGTTGTTATTATTGTATACAATCACATGTTGTCACTCCCGGTCATTAACTCCCGCTCACAACCAACCTGTGATATTCAGTATGATATTCTGCAGCTTAAAGGTTCAGTGTGTAAGATTTGGTGACATCTATTGGTGAAGTTGAATGTTGTACATCACCTCACCCTCACCCTTCTGAGCATGCAGGAGAATCTATGGTTGACTTCAGTTGTCATTAAAGCTCAAAGGATGGTTACTACGCCCACTCTAAGCCACTGTAAAAAGATGGCGGCCCCCACAGAGAGGACCCAGTCCTGATGTAAACATACATTAAAGGACTCATTTTCATGGTCATATGAAAATGAAGTCTTACATTCAGGTGATTCTACACTGCACCTTTGAAGGGCACCAGCCCAAAGTGTTTCAGCTCACCTTCATATTTCTTGGCGTCAAAGGGAAACAGACATGCTGATGTGCAGCGGCCAGGTACCCTGTTGGATTCCGTCTGCCATTCCATTTGCCACATCACAAGCTTTGGAACATGTTGAAAATCCAATAACCCTATTAAGCCCCATTATGACAGTTAATTCTGTTGCCGTGTGTCACTATGGAAAATATATTGGTTAAATGCTTCCTGGGACAGATGTTACTTGGAGGCTAATTGGTGGTAATTAATGGCTCAATTGGGTTAGAGTGGCCCCACACTGGTCAGTGTCTGTGAGGCCGAGTTGTCAGAGGGACAGAGACCAAGATGCTCGATGGTGGTTTTAGCTTTGCCTGTGAAATTGTGTCTGAATCACAGCTCGGAGGCAGCGAAGGCCTCGTGTCTGTGTAATGACTGTAGGGACTTGTCAGACACCCTACCTGGGATATCAAGCTATAGAGCAGAAAGTGTAGCTGCTAAAACAGTGCAACGTCCCATGATCAGTAATATTTTTTTGTCTTTATTGGATCATAAATGCTTAAGGAGGAATAGAAACAATATTACACAAAATGCAATGATTCACATTCATTGACAAACAGATCTTTGTTTCTTTCCTCCTAAATCGTTACGAATGAAACAGAAACTTTGTTTTGACCATGATCAATAATTTACCGTTCAGTGATACTGATACAGGGGGCAAGCTTAGAAATCCCCCTAATCTTTTCTTTTTCTTTAAATGAAAAACGCTGTAATGATGCCCTGACACCACAGCCTGTCATGTTTCTAAATGGCCCCCACACACTTCACTTTGTTGCATTATACATCCACCATTACCCCACGTACTGTATTACATTTACAATCCAGGGGCAAATGTTTTTTCAATTGTGATAGGTTGTGTGTGTGTTTGTGTGTGTGTGTGTGTGTGTGTGTGTGTGTGTGTGTGTGTGTGTGTGTGTGTGTGTGTGTGTGTGTGTGTGTTGCTCCGACGATTTGATACCACAGCACTTGAGACTTACTGTATCACCGGAGTGGCTTTAAGCTCTGGAGCAATTCATAATTGTGCTCTCTCATCTCTTATTGCAACAGCTTGAGTTTTTCCTTATTTGTACACACACACACACACACACACACACGCACACACACACATACACACACACACACACACACACACACACACACGTCTCATCACAGTGCTTTTTTTGAAGATACATTAAATGGTGTAAAGTTGCATCTTGCTTTGTGTGCACATATGTGTGTGTGTGTGTGTGTGTGTGTGTGTGTGTGTGTGTGTGTGTGTGTGTGTGTGTGTGTGTGTGTGTGTGTGTGTGTGTGTGTGTGTGTGTAAAGCAGGGTCCCTCCACCTGTGCTAGTTGGGGAGTTAATCCGGTTAGGTCCCAGTCTCGTCTCCACCGCTGAACAGAGTGGGGCTGAAGCTCCCCGCTGCCTGGGGGGTTTGGGGTGCCTCTCTCCAGCCCAACGCCTCGGCCTAAGCGTGGCATGGTAAGGAGATGAGACCGGCTTGGCCCTCGTTACAGAAATTAGATGGATCAGGGAGTAAACATAACCATTTTTTTTTTTTTCTCCATATGATATCTGAGCTCTGAGCAGACACGCAGAGAGCAGGGGAAATGGAGGGAAGAGAAGGCGAGATTCCTCCTCTAATTACTTCATGGGTCAATGCTCCTGCAGGCAGATGTCAAAATCCAACACTTTCTGATGTGAAGAGAGGACGTTAGAGGAGGTGGGGGCCGGGGGAAGGGAGGGGTGTGGGGGGTGGGGTGGGGGGGGGGGGGGGGGGGGGGGGGGGGGGGGGGGGGGGGGGGGGGGGGGGGGGGGGGGGGGGGGGGGGGGGGGGGGGGGGGGGGTAATGAGGACAGGGAAAGGGATGAGATATAAGAAGAGGAGGAAGAAATGAGGAGATTTAGTGGGAGAATAAAGCGGTGAGTTGGAGAGATGGTCGCAAAAATAATGCAGTGAAGGAGGAGGATGGAGAGCGGATGAAAGAGGAAAAAGTGAGGGGGGGATTTGGCACGATGTAGGGGGATGGTTTGGTGGATGGATCAGAGGGGCGTGACACACGTGAATGTCGTGATGACCTGGGATTGGCCGTGTGTCGCAGGGAGGTTGCAGACAAACACAGGGACCCTCAGGTTCGCCACTTGCCCCCTGGCTCATTGAAAAAGCACTGACGCCCGATTTCAGCCACATCTGGCGCCGCCACACCAGGAGTCAGGCTGCAGCCTTTAATGCTGTAGAGGTGATGCTGATGTGTCAAAGTTCCCAATGATCCCCACTTATCACAGTGCTGAAGTAAACACGTCGACTCAGATTGACATTTTACCTTCTTGTTGACCGCTGCAAAATCTACAGCGGTAAACTTTGAAAGAAGAATGTGATTTAGGTCAGAAAAGAACCGTTTCTTTTTTTTTGCACATATGCAGAAAAAAATGTGAGATTACAACAGTAAACAAATGTTGCTGCTAAATGGAACGACAAATATAGTTTTGCTGTTATGTGGTCTGATTGTCTATAATCATAATCATATAATGATAAACACTATGAGTAAGGCGCCTCTGGAAAACGTGGTGCTGTAGGCAAACAAGAAATCAACCAAAATGAAGTAAACAAAGTATATTTAAGGCGCATCTATCAGTGCCTTATGGATATAAAATATAATCAAAATAAGCAAGGAACTGAGATAAAATCAAAAGCACTTACTTTTAAATTCTGAAGTGCACTGCTTCCAAAATATATAAAGTAATTACAAAAATAATGAAAGAAAACAGATATCAGGAGGGGCTTTTTGATTCAAGTACATTTGAAGATCCTACTTGAACTGTGGCTCTGACTGAGTATTTATACACTCTTGATGCAATGAAATTGCACGTCATTTAATTTTTGACACGATTATATCCATGCATGTGCTTGTGGAAGCAAAATGTGCATTCATAGGTTCACGTGTGTCCTGTCGGTCCACTTCCAAAGCGTGTCTCTGCTGTTCGAGCAGAGGAACTGAGACATGCGTCCAAAACAAACAGCTGCACTTCGTGCAGAGAGCAGGTTGTGTTCCTGCTGCTTTGGGATGGAGGGAAATCTCAAATATACTCCTAAGTTGATTTGGTGTGATTGCTTCATTTTCAGCGCCGTCATGTGTTTGAACTAATTTGCTGCGGAAACGAACTAAACGGCGAAATACTTACAGTGAGTTAAACACTTCTAGGTCTCATATACATTTCATATATTTCTACAAACACACCTCCCACATGCATATGTGAACACACAGGATCAGTGTTTGTGGGTGACTTGTTTTTTCTCTTCGCCCTCTGCTCAGCAGTGTGGTGCAGTGTGTTTGGTGCAGGGCTCTCCCAGGCCAGATTGAGGCTGATTTGGTCTCAGTGAATATGTCTCACTCCCCCCCTCAGCAGAGCTGGCAATGCCCCCAGGTCCTGCTGATTTGTGGGCTGCCTCTGTCAAAGCTAGGAACCATTTAGGCCTCCAGGAGACGAATACTACAGTAAACACACACACACACACACACACACACACACACACACACACACGGGCACATCACGAACACATAAAATCATACACATGCAAAAAATTACACATAGACACATACACACACACACACGCACACACACACACAATGCACGGTCTATTTGCATGTAGCTATAAACCTGCCCTTTACCAACTCACATGCTGAAACACTACATACGATGGATGGATGGATCAGGGGATAAATAGATTAATTGAAAGATGCATGGACCAGAATAAATAGATAGATAGATGGATAGAAAGATACATCGAAGCTATAAGCAGATGGAGATGCCCTCAGCAATGACTTCTAAGCCCTGCTCTCTAGGGACTGTTGGGATTTTCATTTCAATGGCTCCTTAATATTCATCACTTTCCCTCTATACTCCCCACCTCCTCTCTAAACCCTTCTGCTGCCTGTGCGGGGCACAGCATCTCCCAAACTGGCAACCCAGCCGGCCAGTAAGAATTTTAAACAAACACTATAGGCCTAGGTTACAATGGTCATCAAGTGGGTGGAAAAAAAAAAAAAATTCTCCCAGACTCTTTTCAGCAGCCATACATGCAGCAGAATAAAACAGAGAAGAGCCAACAATGTGCCTTTGTTTTAATGGAGTCTTTCTTATTAAATCAAATATCAGCGCAGTCTTTCAAGCCGGCCTTTGTCTGTCTGCAGCTCCGCTCCGCTCTGGCCTCTCTGGCCTCCGCCGGCCTCTGCACTGAGTGTTAAGAGAACCCATTGACATCCCTGGATTAACATATATTAAGGGGTTAAATGAAAATGCCATTATGGTGGTTTAAGGGTGAAAAGCAGCTTGTGGGATATTATACTACCCACTTGAGGCTATGAATGGCTAATGCTAAACAGCACTTCATTATGTGAGCACGCTTCATTGACAGTGTCTTTCAGAAGTGGAAAATCTCCACTTGAAAAGCTGTTGAAGTTAAACAACCCGGATCTGGGCAGGTTGGGTTTATCTCGTGAGGAGAGATCGACGTTTCACATGTGAATAAAAACACTGCATTCACGTTCAGTATTCTGAATGAGTTTACTTTTATTCCACCGAGATTTTGATTTCCGATATATCATATATATACATTTTTTTTTCATTTTTAAAACTTTGATTGGAGTAGAATTAATACTTTGATTTCAAATTGACGAAGGATGTGTGCATGGACATAAGGGGAAATAGTAGTAAGATGTCTTACAGATGTACAGTTACCTCTAGAAAATTAAGTCAATACATTCTATTTTGTTCACCCTTTTTTTTTCTTCTTAACATTTCTATAAAACTCCTGTATCTTCTTTTTTTCCTAGTAACATTTTAATTCATCCAACCTTATTAAGGTTAGACTGAGTTTAAATAAAATTTAATTAAATAGAAAATGATACAATAAAATAAACGGAAGGAGGAAACCATATTTAATATTAAAGTTCAATCAATTCTGATACTCTACAGTATTCAATGTTACAAATCCACATTAAAGTCATATAGTTGTGTATATTAGCAGCTGCAACACAATGGACAGATCCACATTCAATTTAAATATGATTTGTACTTGTATTTACGTAAATAAAACTGACCAAGAACTAAACAGCATGAACAAATAAACGGGGGATGGCTCTCGTCTTTCTCGGTGTAATAATACCTAAAAATTTGCACATTATGATATTCAGTACATTATGTATGGACCCGGCACATTCTCTCCTAATTTCCGCAGCAGTGGTTTTCTCAATATACTTTTCTACACTTCTAAAACATCATTTCATTGTGCTAATGCTGAGTCAGAACTGCTCACCGGTAATAATACTTGGCTGATTATCACGCATGTTTTTTTTAAAGACATACATTGCACACTAAAGTTTTCCTCAGTGTCTTGTTTCATACAATAATTTTACTGGTGCATTTCTTCCTTCCCTTCAGCAGCACCAACAGCTCTCCTCCTCCTCCTCCTCTCCCTCCGAATGAAGTTTCAGCCTCTCAGCTAAACTCACCACAGGCTCGCATGTGTAACATTTCCTCTCTTAGACTGTGGTCTTGTAAAAAGCTGCACATTGGGAACCCAAACTCCGCTGAAGAGTGTTAACTTTATATGAGCACATTTCTCCTCGCAGCTCATCCACTTCAGCTGTAATGTAGATTAGGCTTGTCATTTTACTGCGACCGCGGCCCTGAAAACCAAACTTGTGTTTTGCAGCAACAAAATGATCATTTGTTCAATTTCAATCCTGGAAAGAGGAGCACAGTCTTCACCTTCTGTTCTTTGTCCTGACAGCTGCCATGATGCCTGTCTGAGGTGACCCACTGAACAGCTCGGAGTGGGCTGTGTCCTCTTGACTATCACCCATAGCCCCCCAGCCACAAGGGGGCAACCTTACAGACAAGGTAATATTCAACTTTAACATTCTTTAATTTAATGAAGTCGAAAGGTATATCGCTGTGAGGAGACTTTTATTACATTACCAAGTTGCCAGTGTCTATGTCTGTGCTGCAGCTTGAAGTGAGACAACTTTGCGCTCATCCTACCTGGTTCATCTGCAAGGAGGATTATTTTCTGTCATCAAACCGCCCTTTGTTCTTTGTTGTTCAGGTCTTTGGTTTAAGAATTTGTCCAAATGATTTCTAAAGTTAGTGAGTCAGCACATCGTTAGTAATGAGGTGGGCAGAGCTGTTCTCCTGGCACCGTCTCCTCCACTTGTCTGTGAGCAATCATCAGAAAGTCTGTGTGTTGTTGGGGGTGAAGCTTTTAAAAGACGCCAGATCAAAGTGTAGTCTGCTCTTACTGGCTTCTCTGGAATGATGAACTACACCTTTATTAATGACATTTTTTATACATTTATAAGGGTTGTTTTAAATTGTAGGTAAATAACTTGCATTTCCCAATTCCCCAATTTCGTACATATCTTGAAATCACCTTTAAATATCCACATAAAACATTAAGGTCCCACTAACCTCACTGTCACTACCACCGATAGGCAGTGGAGTCATGAGCAATGTTCTGACTCTTGACTTTTGATCTAAACAAAAGCAGCTGCACACCAACAATTAACCCGAATATAATCCGTGTGCCGCAGATTACCATCACTGTTAGTGTGTCTGTGCTCCTGCACTCATTTCAGAGGTCATTTAGCTGTGAAAACCTGTGGCTCACAGTAACAGTGTGAGGATGTGGCCGCAGGTATTCATTACAGCACAGGAGGATCTGTGACGGGGGTTTCCAGAATCCGCTGCTACTGACACGGATCTGAGCGCAGGTGAAACTGAGAAGCATTATACTGTGTTGTGTCATCTCCACAGACGGGATCTGGTTTCTGCCATCCTGTCTGAAAAAAATGCTTGTTGTCATTCTCATGTGTGCTACAGGATGGAGCGGCTGAGGGGAATTAGGTAAACTGGTTCATTTGTCATAAGCGGCTGAGAACAAGAGAAAAATGCACAATTAAATTAGATAGTGTGTATTTCGTAAACCAACTTATGGATGTTACAAAATGTTACACTGTCACGAATTCTATATTTGTCAATGGGAATGCTTGATAAAAAAAGAAAGAAAAAATCAAAGGGTGCAGTGAGGGGGGACTAAATCAGGGCTGTCAAATTCATTGTTGTCCAGGGGTCACACCAGTAATTTTATTGCATAGTAACCTCTAACATTTGTTTTAGTGCTAAAAGGTACAAGTACACACTCGTGGCCCGGATTGTACCCTCTGGCCGGGCCGGGTTTGAGGCCCCTAAACTAAATGAATGAAAGAATGAATAAAGGAGGTATTAAGTGTAATATCTAAATGGAGGTAATTCATCGGTTATGTAATTATAGGGTTAAAACACTAAACCAATCGAATGAAAAAAACAGCATGACAGAGAATATACAAATCACCTACAGACACTATATCAGTCCCCTCGCGCTACACTCTGTTTGCAGACAGCTGTTGGTGTGATGTGGACGTACATGTGTGTTTGTGTGAGTGTGTGTTGTCTGTTTGAGTGTGTGTTTGTGTAGACAGGAGTGAGACTGAAACATCTCCGTCCTGTCAGCGCGGAATTGACATTAATGCAGACAAACTGGATGGAGACGGCGTCCGTCCAGTCAGACACCTCATTACCGTCATGGCTGCAGTCTGTTGAGTCGCTGGCTCGACTGTCTCCTGTCTCTCAGTATTGGAAATCTCTATGATCGCACTTGATTTACTCGAGGTGCTGGTAGTAACATTAAACTGGTCACAGACGTCCATGACTTATAATCTAACTATTGTGGATTCAGATACAATTTTGGGCAATGATTCAGCTATTCAAGAAACCAATGAAACTAGACATAGTGAAAAATAGAGGGATTATTCAAGGGAAATGGAAAATAGACATTTGTTTTAGGCATCATACATACGTACATATAATATTTTGTTTATTCCTTTTACTTTAAGTTCTACTTTACAAATTCTTTGTAAGACTATCTATCATTCTAAACTTGGTGTTTGACACGTAATGACTTCTGCAGCTTAGCCTCGGCTTCACTCCCTGTCACTGGTACTCACAGTAACACTGAACTATGCAGGGAGAGGAAGTGGAGCGAGCGCTGATGTGCTTGACACCTGTCAAGAGAAGCCCGGGGTCAAAGGTCAAATCTACTTTTCTTCTCATCGTAGGAAGGGAGCTGGTAACGCGATCCCTGTGAAGTCACCGGTCGAGATTTTGGAATCCATTGTAGAGGCGCTGTCGGGGCGTGGCCTCCAGAACAACCGGTGAGCGCGCGGTTGAATCTGTCATGTGTCAAGAGTGCGGCACTTTGTGATTCGGTTACTTTTGAAGGGTGTTGAAAAAAAGAGCAAGAGCAGATGCTGCGTCCAACTGCAAACAAAAGACTCCTGGCGTGGAGACGGATTATTAAATGAGGTCACGACGGGAGAACGAATATTGAAACACTTCAGCGCTCGGCTGATTGACTCGAGACTAAAGTCGTCTCATTGATTGTGACAGCTCACGTTATACAGTGTTGTCCTTTTACATATTTGGTTTCAAGTGTTTAACAGCTCTGCTTCACATCATTACCTGTCGTGTTGCACGCCATTTTATTTTGACGAGATGTTTGTTTGGATCACTTCCTGTGTCTGGCCCATTGCTGACCCGGCACCACTCATCCCTCATGGATCATAATATGTTGATGCTGCGTCCTCAGCAGCTATTCTCTGATCCTTTGTTATTTCAGTGGACCTGCCCCCCCCCCGCCCCAATGTCTCTGCAGACCCGAGTAAACAAAGCCAATAGAAAATAATGCCAGTCTGATTAACCTGCCTTATGACAGTGTTTGCATAGAGCATCATTAGCAACCAGAGTCTTTTCTCAACGACCGCCTGTAGATACTTTGTTTGAGATGCATGAATGAAAACTATCATCAGATACAATGTCAAATGGAACGTTTTGCAAAAGTATGAGCACATAGTATATTTATTCTATGTCCAAACTGAGACTGTGACAGTTAAAGGGGATTGCTTCGTGTCTGGGATGAAGAGAAAAGCTCTGGTCCAGTTTACTGCCTCTAATTCTGGGTTTGGGATCAATAGATCGGGTTTAGATGTAATTCATTACAACCCCAGCGGCAATGAACTGCTCTGTTGTTGTTCATCATACGGTTAAGATTAATGGTACAGATGATGAAGAATGCAGATACCATCCGCTTGTTTGTAATTGGATGATTGATTTTTTTAAAGAAAGTAAACGTGTATTAGGATGTATACATTCTCTTTGTTTTTATTATTAATTATTTATTATCACACACTCACAATCACACTTAGGATGATTCCAACCACTCATCATAGAAATAAACACTTATAATAAATCGTATATTATTTACATTTCTTACTTGCAGGAATTTGATTTTATAAATAGATAAATACAATCCGTATGTTTTTTATTCATCTGAATGCAATTGGTGTTTGAATGACCCTATAACCCCCAGAATGACCCCTCTTCATTTGCTCTTCTCTATCAGGGCCCCCAGCTCTGAAGTGACCTGCCTGAGCAAAGAAGGTGAGCTGAGTCAATTTCCATTTTTATCAATCCCTCCTCTCAATCCACTTTTATTTACTCACTATTCCAGATTTAAGTCTTTCTACGTTTAAATGATTTAGTGTGTTTTATGTGTTTATGTGTTATCATAACCATCTGCAGAAAGCACTACCTATGGTTGCTTCTGTTATTACATTATGGCCTAGAATGGAGAAATTCTTCAGTTAAGGCAACTAATCAATGCAACACGAGGGTGAGGTCAGGTGTACTGAGCATCAACATGCAATTTTACCACGAGATATTACTAAATCCAAGATACTGTACCTTTAGATCAAAATAGATGTATACAGATTTTTTTTTATATGTATCAGCGCTCTCATATATACTGATCTTTTGAACATTTTTTACTTCCAAATTCATAAAATATAGTCAAATAGATTAACAAAAATATTGAAAATGCAAGAACGGACCAATCTCGTATCTGCCCCCTGATCTGGATCCATCCCAAAATGAAATGGCTTCCTCTCCTACACACACGGCATCCCCTTGTCTCTGTGTAATCCCGTTCAGTGACACACAATCACAGATGGATGTTACTCAATAATGCAGCTAATATCTGCACTTACGCCAAAACAAGTAACAACACAGTGTAACAGTATCTGACTCCTGCTGAGTGACCGATGAAGGCTAACGTTGATCCCTTCACTTCTCTCACTGGGAGAGAAAAAAAAATCCGTGTGACAGACCCAGATCATGTGACCAGGCAGATGAGGAAGTGTTGACAGAAGATTCCCTTAAAATGAACGTATAATAAGACGCACACATACACAAAACACAATCTGGTGAAAGGTGATACCTTGTGAAACTCCTCGCAGGCTCTTAAGGAGAGGAAGGAGGGATTAGGAGGAAAGGATGGAGAGGAGGGGGGGGAGGACAAAGATCGGAGCGCAAAGGAAATGCATGCTCTTCTTTTTATTCTCTTTTCATCCGTTCACTATCTGTCTGTCTATCTCCTTCCTCGCAGCCATGAACCAGAAGTGATTGTCCCCCATTGGTCTCAGGGTCCCTGTGGTGGAGGCCCACCCTACAGCTACGCTCGCAGACACACAGTCTGATGAGGAGCACAAGGCCACGAAGGCTTACCCTGAAAGCCCTGGGGAGCGTATGTACACACACACACACACACACACACACACACACACACATACACACACACACTCTCAGAGAGACAAGAGAGCACAAATGCATGCACAGAGGCAGGCAGGCACATGCACAATCAGCCCAGACGTACACAGTTCACGTATGAACACACAAACAGACAGATAAACAGAAAAGCAGGTGGATGCACTTACTCACTGCACAGTCACACTCTCTCATACACACACACACACACACACACACACACACAGACTGGCACAGCTTCAAAATCACAGAGAACCACGCAGCAACACAAACACACAGCCTCTGGTTCTCCCTGGCTGAGCAACTTGCCATTGCATCAAAACATGAAACTGAACTCCGGGAAGGAGAAGCTCACAACAAATCGATATTTGCACCTTTTTACATTCATATTCCGTCTTTATTTAACAATATGTCACAATGGGTCTGACACTGCATTCACAAAAACACCGTGGCGAGTTCATTCAGGCAGCGTTGGTCTTTTTTGACAAGATGATGAGCATGACAATGTAGCTGACATGTGTTTAAATTAAAGTGTTGAAGGACATTGCCATTATTGTTGCAAAGGTAAAAAGCAAATAGTTGTAATGTGATAATATTCTAATGAGGTGGCATTGCCCTGCAGTGACCCTCATATGGTCTATTTATTGTATACCGGAATAATGCTTAACAACAATGCCAAAAATTCACAATGTTGAAGACATTAAAACATCCTTCTTCCCTTTACCCCCTAGTTATAATTTGCAACCAAATTGACAGGATTCCCTCCAAGGTCGGGCTCCGCCCCTTCACCTATTTTCCTGAGACGTGGGTTCAGAAGTGAAGGCCTCGCCCTGCTAACCGTCACAAACAGAGAGGAACAAACAGAACCTCATTGCCAGAAGTACTTTTCATAAGCCACAGTAGAATGTGTGTGAACTTGGTCACAAACAAACAAATCAAGAGGACAGTGTTTAAAACCTGTTTCACAGAGGTGTTAACATGTGTCCGCCATCGAACTGGACCAAATGTGTCCCTCATGTGACCATTCTCAATTAACTATATGTTCAATTTGGGAGAAGAAAATAAATAGATAAATGAATAACTAAATAAATATAAAATGTATATACATTTTCTCAGCTGTCTACTCAATATCACCAGACTTCATCATACAGTTCATAGCACATCATGTTGGATGTTGCCCAGCTGTAATGTCTGGGTCATAATATAAAGTTTTACAAGTGACCTGTGGGCTTTGTTGTTTTTTCATGACTGGACAGTCTCGTATCTCACTGGGACCAATTTTGGAATTTCTCCTCTGACAGATCTGAACCAGCACAGAAGAATAAAGAGTCATCTGCTATTGACATAAAGAGAATTTAATCCAGTCCCACCAATAACTGGCTCTGCTCGCACCAAACCTCTCATCTCTGTGTCGGCTAACTAGGCAGCACTCCTGCCTGTTGGCTACACACCTGCCCCAATAGCACCTGGAGGCACAGTCGGACCCCACGAGAACACACACACACACACACACACACACACACACACACACACACACACACACACACACACACACACACACACACACACACACACACACACATTAATGCATGGGCCAGAGTTTGTGTACTGGTATATAAAAGCCACTCCTACAAACACACACACACATAATGCAGAACTACTATCGACTTCCACACACACACACACACACACACACACACTCATATTTCCATACACACCCAGGTTACGTTTCCTGGCTGACTCTCCTTTTGTCGGAGCCGTGGCAATTACAGCCAACCAACACACGCCAGGTGCCGAGGAACCTGGTGCGCCAGAGTAAATTAGCAATATTAGGAATGCGTGCTCGTCATTTGCAGTCAATTTCCTGTCGTTAATGAGATTAGAAACAATGTTGTCAGTCAAGAGACGGTGGCAAAACATTTCCATTTTGTTATTTTCTTTTTTTTTCTGCCCTCTCTCTCTATCTTCTCTCCCCGTCCATAATCAAACCATTGGAAACATTACTTTAATAATCATGAAAATAGCAGGATATGGCAGCGTCGTTTAATTACATTTTGAATATCATGGAGTTTTTAGTCACTTGCAAATGTCATTTCATATGATATTGGATTAATATTAACAGTAAATGAGGTACGTAATATGAAATTGGAATTTCCTGCTGGATATGGCGGGGGAGTAGGATAATAACCGGTGCACAAACAAAACAATTTTAATTGTTGTGATGTGGGTTACGCATGGTAACTAATGGAAATTGCCTCATCGTGTTTTCGGTGCTATTTTTAGACAATTTGTAGAATTAGTTTTGGAGGTCGCACTGACAGGTTCACACGGCCACCTCTCCTCCTCCTCCTCCTCTTCATCATCTGTGTCTGGCTCTTCATCATCCTCTCCTCTGAACTTGTGTCACTCCATCTCTTGCACACCTCCCCCTCCACACACACGCACGCACACACACACCTACACACACACACATACACATACACACTTCTATTCTTGGACGTTATCGCCTCACCCTCATCCCCTCCCCTCCCCCATTTGGCTCTGTCAGCATGGATGGTGGTGGTGGTGACCAGAAGAGGGCAGACATACTGTATTTAATCTCATATGCAGTTTAACATCTCTCTCTCTCTCTGTCTCGCTCTCTCTCTCTCTCCCTCTCTCTCTCTCTCTCTGGTATCTACAATTAGTTAATCAAGAGGAATTTGTGACCCCTGCTAACCTACAACCTTAGCTAACCCCCAACTACACACTCACACACATTCACACACACAACCCTGGAGGATGATATTAATTCCAAATTACATCAGACTAAATATGCATTGTGTGAGATTGGCAGATTTGAAATATTGAACAAAAATAATAATGATAATTATAAATTTGAAAAAGCGCCATAGGAGAGGGAGGATGACGTGAGGGTTCTTCAGGTGCTTCATACAATGTTTCCATGACATGTCACTGAATCCCACACTCTGCACCAACAGAAGACTGATAGGCTGCTGTAGTATCATAGGTTAACTTTGCTAAGTTAACTTCCATCTGTACACTAAATATTGTAAAATGTGTGTCAGCCCCACATTTATATTGTTTATTATTGATTATTTAATATTGATATTTATATTTTCAACAGTCAAATGTAATTGTAAAAAAAAGCATACAATTTGTATGCATATTCTTATCTGAATGTAAATCATATTTGTCCAACAATCTTTGGTAGTCGACCACATACCTTATATTAGATCAGATAACTTTTTTTTTAAATATCACTTATTCAATTATTAATTCATGTGTTCATTTAATATATGTATATTACATTATAGTGTTCACATTTTAGTGAACAGAGTCATTTTACAATCCTTGCAACTCAAAGGAACATGATGTGTAGTATTAATAAAGTATAATATGAGTGTACGTCCTCAGTGTATTTCTAAATGATTATCGTACAGTACTCTAGTTTTTGCACATCCTGGCAATTAGACAGTTTTACCAAACCCTCAAATGATTTGTTCTATGTGGAAAATGAGAAAATACCAAATATATCAGTGACATAAGGTTTCTATGTAAATATATGGGGGGATACAATGTGAACTGCAAAGAGTTAATGCGTCGTTTGTTTATTTGTTTATTTATGATCCAACCACTGACTCTCATGCTCTTACTCATCCAGGAAGAGGTTGGGCCAGAAACAGCAGTGGGCATTATTACATATTAGTTTAAATCCCTCCTCCTTTCTTCTGTGTTTTTATCTGATCAGATGCAGGCACCACGGCCAAATGCGTGCTCTCTTTCTCTCTCGCTCTCTCTGTCTCTCTCTCTCTCTCTCTCTCTCTCTCTCTCTCTGTCTCCTCCTCCTCCTCTCTCTCGGTCTCTCTCCCCCATATGTGCTTCTATCCAGTGGCCTCTCTGCTCTTTTCTCTCCCTCAAACCTCCCTCTGGTGCGTTTCAGATCCTGGATGCCTGAGGCCTTCGCGACCCCCCCCCTCCCCCCCGCCTTACTGCTAATGATTCAGCGGTGCTAGCTGAGCAGGGCTAGCTTCGATGAAATGGTAATGGGCAGTAATGAGCACAATCACAGCCACTTGGGGGTGAGATGGGGGTGGGGGTGGGTGTGTGTGTGTATGTGGTGGTGGTTGGGGGGGGGGGGGGGGGGGGGGGTTGCCACCGTCCCACACTGTCTCCTGTCTTTCCATCAGCGTGTTCCTGATGGACAGGCCTCGGTCCCAGGGTGAGCGTGAGACTGACAGGGCCCGGCTCCTGTGAGGAGCCCAGTGGGCCTCCATGGCGGCCTCATCATGGCTGACCGTGGGGACGGGGCTGTGGGGGCTAGGGAGGTGGGGAGATGGGGGGGTGGGTTGCTTGGATCTCGCTGGCCGTTCTAAACTGGTCCATTAATTACACCAAACCCTTAGAGAAAATTAACAGGCAAATTTAATAACATGGAGAAGGAGGAGGAGATTAGTGTGTGTGTGTGTGTGTGTGTGTGTGTGTGCGCGTGTGCGAGTGGGATTGCATGCACACCAGTGCTATTCACCCCCTGCTACTGTGAAGAAGCAGAGCTCGGAGCAAACTGTCACCACTGACACTCGTCACAGAGGCTTTTCTGTCATATAAGGTCAGTGATTTGAAGCCAGACCACAGGTTTAGTGAGATCAGTCCATATCGACATCCTTTAGCAATTATGAGGCATGGGAGTGGTTCTTCCTTTAAATGCTGACTCATCACTACAGGTAAAATGGCTTTTCTCCACGTGGAAAGTTGATTTTGTTATAAACTTTAGTAAAAATGGACTCTGGTAGTAGTGGTGTTTCTCTGTTCCAAAATAGTCTAATAGATGAAATACAGTCACTATTGCAAGTCAGTTACTCATTTGAATTGGTCACATTTATCTATTGCCTAGATAACATAGCAAAAAAAACATAATACATAACCGTATCCATGAACATGATCTGTGGTGAGGAGAACTTGATCCATTAATGAACAAACCTCAGTGGCTTAAGATCAAGATCACATGGCATCTCAGGCTATGACCAGAACAAAAGGAAGGCTTCACCTGTTGTTTATTTCAGTTAAAAGAGATGATGCTTCGATCTTTCATTTGAGTGTTGATCCACCGGAGACACAAACACAGGCTACAGGTGCAGCTGAGATCAGAGGAAATATAGAAAATAATTTTCCTACATTGTGATTATGATGTAAACACAGGATTGTGAATGAGGCCAGAGCTCTTGGGAACATTGGCTTGTCCATAGTCAAACCTTGTATTGTGGAAGCAAACATCTGTTATCCTGCTAAATTAGCCACAGAACCCTACTGTTTCTCCTTTTTTTTTTTTTTTTTTACCGGTGTCATTCTTAAAGAAGGATGCTGTTCTTAAGTTTGGTTCCATCAGCCATCATAGCAGATTTCCCCAAAACTTCCCCTGTGAAATCATGTGCTCATGTCTTTATCCAGGAAACTCTCCAATATTGCTCTAGATGCACATTTCTAAGAACATGCCAGTGTTGGAGGGATGAGGCACATGTGTGTGTGTGTGTGTGTGTGTGTGTGTGCCACTGCACAATATCAACGTGCTGTGGGAGATTTGTAAAAGAAAATCCAACTGGTGACAGCGAGTGGAAATCCCATGGTGCAGCTGCTGCGTTCAAATGTTGTGTTATTGCTGCGTGTACAGTATCTCACACGGCTCATATCTCCTCACTCGCTGTACGCTTCAAAAGACGGATATGCTAATGCAGAAAGTAGTTTGACTGTATGGATATTATTCTGGTGCACTTGCTGTGCTGCAATACAACGGCATAAACCATCAGCTTGGCATATATCTAACTCCTGCCTGTGTGTGTGTGTGTGTGTGTGTGTGTGTGTGTGTGTGTGTGTGTGTGTGTGTGTGTGCGCACGCACGCAGATATGGAAAACAGAAGAGTTTTTTGGGGTTGCCGTGGCCCACTTCTTCTTTTTCTTCTTCTTCTTCTCCTCCTCCTGCTCTGTATTCCCTCTTTCTCCGCGGTGCTGTCAGTTTCCCTGGGGTCGGATCAGCGCCGCCACAATAGGTAGGCCGAGGCTATCAAAGTACACGTTTTAACTTTCTAAGACTTTGCAGGTTGGCTTTGTTCTCCTTCTCTCTGTGTTGTGCGAGCTCTCCTGGGTGCCGGGCTGGGGAGTCTCTCTGGGTGCTGGCGAGTGGCTCTGGGCTATTAAAAGAAATGCTGGTTATCTACTGGGAGAAGTGGAGGAGTCTTTCAAATTGGAGTGAGAGCTCACGACCAAAGACGGAGTTTGGAGATGAAGGCGGGGAGCTGGGTGTTGGTTATGATGATGAGTGTGCACGTATGTATGCATGGGGTGTGTATGAGCGCACGAGCTGATGTGTTTTATACGGAAAAACATAGATATCAGGATATTTTTTTTAATTATTTCGCATATTTTCATCTTGCAAATCTCTATATACTCCTCCTCCGCGTGAATGTATGCACAGTTAACGTTGATGCATTCACACAAACACATACAGACACCTGCTTTATCACCCCCCCGCCCCTCCACATACACATGCCTCCTCCTACTACCACCACTTCTCCCACCCGGGGCCTTTGGGATGATTTGATTAGCAATGATATCGGAAAACGGCCTCATCGTGCTAACAAGATTAAGCTGAGGCCCTGTCTGTTTCCAGTGCTGGGAATTTGCTAGGTGATTAAAACTGGCTCTCTCCACTGGAACAGGAGCGTTAGTCGACTAGTGGGACCGTTGCCAGGTAACAGGACATGACTGCTTTTTCGATGCGGCTATATACGCAAAAAAAAAAAAAAAAGCCAGTGTACAGTAGTGAGGAAACCCACTGTCACCGGCCATGGCAACTCCAAACATTGACCTTTATTTCCCATGATGCAACACTACCAATGTCCATTCTTCAAAAACAGACAGGGACTTTAGCGGGTCGTCCACAAACTTGATGTGAGCGGTTTCAACCTAATCTCCCTTTCCTGCATTCCGAAGTGTCCTTGCATAACCCCAAAGTGCCCCTGATGGCTGGACCAGCAGTGTGTTGGTGAAAGGGTTGCACGCATGAATGAGTGTCCCAATGGGTGAATGCCAAACCTGCACAGTCAGGGCTTCTGATGGTCAACAAGAGAAGCTCCATGCAGATCAGTGGAGTCCATTGCAGATGTCATGCTATGGATGTATATGGAAACATCCTTGTATGTATATGGTTGTATTCTTGCACAGTACAGCTGTTCGATAAAGTTAAATGTCTAATGTAGTTAAATGAGTCAACGGCAGAGCCAAACAATGTCATCACCCGAGATGCACATCAGACCTTTTTGCTGTGTTAGGTGATTTGCTTCAAAGTCATATATTGGGCTACTCTCTACAAAGCTCATTTATTTTACTTTGGACAGATAAACATCCAAATCTGTGGGAATGTGTTTGCCTCTTGTTCCTGTTCACTGCAAATTAGCAGTTCTTATGTTTTGTGGGGCAAGGTTCACATCAGCAGATGCAATTTATTAAATAAAAAAATAAAAAAATAGTATATACATGATATTGGATCGTCTTCTTCTTATAATGATGATGATAATAATAATAACAATAACAACAATAATAATTACAATAATTATGATGATGATTATTATTATTATTGGGAATGGTAGTAATAGTATAGTATTATCATTTGTATTATTATTATTATTATTATTATTATTGTTGTTGTTGTATCTGTGGGCCTCAAAATTATTCACCCTTCCCCTCGATGCTCACATGAATCAAGGTGCAGAATCTCCAACTTTCAGTTTACCATAGGAGGACTATTAATTCGTCACCCCAGCTCTGTATTTATTCAATTGGATTATGCATGCATGCGAGGCCTAATGAGGGCTTAAAAATGCAATTATTGCTTAAGAAAAAAATTTGACTTTTTTGATAAATGTTTCTATTACCTAATAAATGGAGAATCAACAGACTTAGGAAACTGTTTTATTCAGGGCTTGAAATTAGCCCATCAATCATTGGCAGAGTTTGTTAACTATTCCTCTCCTCCTTGCTCTCTGTTTTTTTTTTTGCCCCATCCTTCTAAATCTCTCAATATGCTAAAAAGGAAAGAGAGCGGAGGGAGGGCAGAATAGGCGACAGGATGAAATTGCAGATGATAATCCAGAGGGAAAAAATACTTTAAATACCAAAACAGAAATGCTTCCATGCAGGATATGATCTGCTGTAACGACTGGACTGCGATAATGAAGTGCATTTTTAATTCATGAGGTCCGTAGGCACAGGCCACTGGTGCAACGTGCGCAGGGTTAATCAGAAGCAAGACGGTCACCGAGCGCAGGAAGGGTTGTGCTGATGTTTATGAGCATATTGATTCTGTTTTCACTACAACGGATATCATATAGGCATATGTGTGTTATTGTATTGATTCGGCCAGATCTCATCCGTATGTGGCCTGCAAATAAAAATTGACCCCAATCAATGGGCTATTACAATAAGCAAGGAAGTCACTCACTGGGTCAGGATCTGACCAGTAGGACAAGAGATCAGGGTGAAATAGAATCCATGTATGAATTTAGAAAAATAACAAAATGCATGTTGGATGTTGGTTTTCATGAAACGAAAACCTTTAATCTACTTCCTCTCCTGCTTCCTGTTCTGCTCCCCCCCCCTCTCTCTCTCTCTCTCTCTCTCTCCCTCTCCCTCTCCCTCCCTCCCTCCCTCCCTACCTACCTACCTACCTGTCTAGGGCCACACCTGAAGGCAGCTGGGGGCTTTTGAGGGCAGACACACACTTTGCATTATCCCTGATGTCACTCAGCTCCGCTTAGCTTCTGCCTGTGCCCACATCCAATAGTCTGAGGTGAGGGAGAGACATAAAAACAATAAGATTATTCCATCATATACCTGCTTCACCTTCATCCAGTCTGAATGAAACAGAGGTGCGGCCCTCCTTGTCAGAATTGTTTGGTGGAGCGTTGTAATGCGGCCGACACGTGACATGGGGATAGATGACATGAATGCATATATGCGCTGCTGTACATCAATTCAGACGCAGGCGACGGGAATATTCAAAATATATTCATGGGATGTTCAGAGCTATTTCAGCGTGGGATCACAAAATATTACCTCCACACGGTGATAAGATAAGGTGTTTTTCATATTTCCATGTGTTTTCATTCTTTTTCCCATTTTGGGGAAGGAGGAGGAGGAGGAGGAGGAGGAGGAGGAAGGAGTTTCGCCCCTGGCAAGATTAATAAGCATTTAAAACGGTTTCACTGCTAACCGGCAAATCGCAGTGTGTGTTTGCGAGTATTGTTCACTACTGAGTGGCCATGAATGACATAAATAGATTGGCCTGCTATCCCTCAGCAGCAAGCTATTGAAGGCAGGGCCAGATAAATAAACAAAGCGCACATGATTTGCCTATAGAATCCCTCTCTTATGTGCACATGAAGACGCAGCGTGGCAGCCAAATGCATCTGAAGAGAAAATGCACGCCCCGCAAATAAATATATACAGTGAATTCCATCTCCCATCCTAGCTATAATTAAATGAAATCTTGCCTTCCAGTGGCTCTTTTCTTCTCCCTCCGAAGACAGAATTCAAAACACTTAACCCCTATTAGATACAAATTGACTACTAAGGCTGAGATGGCTGCCGCAGCCATTGGCTAAGACCAAGTTGTGTCAATTGCTGGCTGGAAGCCTGCACATGTGGCTACAGGCTACCTCCACCGTGTACCACCGACACCATAACACCACCCCACACTTAACGCTGCGCACATGAATACAAAACACATGCACATCATGCACAGGAATCCAAAGCAGCCTCTGCTGCATGCACACGCACATTCAAACTTGTAGCGGAGAAGCACGAGTGGTTTAATGGCAGATGCTCGAACAAGCGAGCGCCGTCATAATTGAAGCCCTCCCCAAATTGTGTTTTTATTTTGCTCCCCAGTTCTGAAATATAATCAGTTTACCTAATTGTATTGCATTTCCTAATGATGCTCGCCCAGAGCAATTGTTCTGTGTGTTCCTTAGCAAACAGCCCGTGTCAGCTCACTGAGATTAATCTTGATTACTTTAGCCCTTGATGAAGTAGGCTACAGTAATGCTCTAATTGGGGAATATTACCACATAGACGAGGGGAGGAGGGGGAAAAAAGTGATAGATAGAGCGGGAGATGGATGTTTGACTCCAAACTGCACTAAACTGTAATGCCGCTCGCAGTGATTAACTGGGGATGGATCAGTGGCTGCGGTGGAAGGCAGAACACAAACAACAAACAGGGCGCCACTGCCACGGCTGCCGTTGTTATTATGTTTTTCGCTGTGCTGAAAATAATGACTCAGATTTAATTAGAGAGACACAGACGATGCTTTGTAAGAGCCGCTTCACCACAAGATATCCACTATAGATCTTTATTCCTCCACTGATACATTTCTTACTCTTTTCACTCAGTACTCGCTTTGTCGTACCCGCTCCTAACAAGTGGACGGCATGACGACATGCTTTAAATATGAATATAATGGAGTCTGATGCCAACAATGACTGAAGTATGATTAATCTATATTCCATTTCTACCAATGGAAATAAACTATTTCAACTGCCTTGTATGCATGTCTTATTTAGATGTCTTTTCAAAGCCATATAAAGTTGATTGTAAACATATGATAATGATGTCCTGTTAATCTGATGGTCCTATGATAACAACATGAATGGTAGCTATAGAGGATGTACTGAACTTATGTACTGTATATGTTTCACCAAGCCTGATGAGACACAAATATGAGATATGCACAATGAATAATTCTGCAGTATGACTGGTCCTTTTGTGCAACTATTATTATTATATCTATTAAATTCTGATAATTTAATCATTATTGTATACAAGAAAGTGGCATTAGTCCAGTTAGAATCATGTTTTTTGTTTTTTTTCTGTCTTAACTTCCAATGTAATAATGACTGCTGTTGTGCATGTTGCACATTGGTTCTTGCAGGCTAATGCAATAGATTAGATGTAGAGGACGATCCCCCACAAAGAGCTTTCACTCAATCCAAAATGGCCCCCTCTCTTACTGTACACCTGTAATGGTTCGGTATTCTATTTTGACGTCGGCCTCACTGAGTGAAATTTGCAGTCTTCTGTCTCATCGTGGCATATTTCGACTAAAATCCTCTAAATGTCTCTCTTTGTCTCTCATAGCCCTAAAATATGGAGTCCATGGTCGATCCCTCCAGCTTCATTACCTGGACCTGCAGTATAATGAAGCCCCCCCCTCGTCCTCGTCCTCCTGAAAACAGCTCGGGTCCAAAGGCCTGTCATGTCACAGCTCATGGAGACTGCAGCACACACCCTGGGGGCAACACCCAAATCTGCTCATGCAGCTCTCCTGCTATTCTGCCCCATCTTCACTTGTACGTGACACAGATGAGAGTGCACACACTGTACAATGCAATGCATCACTTGCGTATATGCATATACACACACTGCTGTATGCCACACTGTGCCCAAGCTGTGGGAGAGACCCAATTTGCTGGGTTGGGACAGTTGTCTTATGAGGTTTTGTACGCTGACTGGACATATGCTGACCCCGTCCATTTTTTTTGTGCTGACTTTCTTGCTCGTGCCTCTTTGTGTCATGACTTTGTGCTTAGTTGTGTTTGTAGGGTGCAAAGAGAGGTGGCTGGTGGTTAGTTGTGCTCAGGATGAGAGAGAATGTTCCTTCCTCAGCGCAGAAAGGTCAGAAAGGTCAAACATGATGAGCAGTGTCTACATCTATCTGTTAATGTCATCATTTATCATTTATCCCTTTGTTTTTTTAATAATTGAGACCATTATTCTAGGATACACAGTTTGTGTTTATGTACTTTTTATTATTGTATTTTTTCACTTGGCATGGGAGACAAGCTTGTATTAATTAAGAGTATATATTTATTATCCCTTCAGGTTCGGCTGCTATCAATAACATTGTGTTATGCATGAATTGCATTGAATTGCCACAGCTTGTTGTTGACTGACACACGCACACATACACATACACACGCGCATACACACACACACACACACACACACACACACACATATATATATATATATATATATACTGTTATATATTTGCAGTATGGTATATACAGTATATACTGCAAATATGTTAATATACTATTCATATGTGTTTAGCACTTAATTATATAGCCAGTTTTACATTACAATGGACAGGTGATTGAGGAAATTCCAAATTGTGTTGAATGCCTCCATTTTCCACTTATCCATGGTCCATGTTTATGTGTGTGTGTGTGTGTGTGCGTGTGCAGGAGTATTATTGTGTTGCTGTGATGGAGCAATGTTGACGGAACAGAAGCAGGAAGTAAGTACGATGATGTCATACGTTTTTTCAATCACATTAGAACGTGTTCCAAGCCCAGTTATCTGTTTTAATGTTGTGGCTGCTCCGTGCATGTTAACACTAACACTGTTTCACACCAAACATGTTCTATGTTTTCACTCACAGGTCAATCTGTCTGCAGCCAATGTGACTGACACCTGCCAGGATGTGTGTGAGCAGAGTTAAAGGTAAACACACACACACACACACACACACACACACATACACACTCTCGCACCTCTATAGAGCCTGTCACCTGCTCACAGCAGGAGAGAGAGAGAGAGGAGGGAGAGAACGGGGCTGAGAGTCTTAACCATGTGGACATTGGTGCTGTCTCGTGAGGGTGTGAATGTGTCATTATGGAAACATCACAGCTATGTCACACACACTCACACACACACACACACACACACACACATGCACTCACACACCAACTCAATGTGCAATACCCCAGCAAGACAAATACTTGCACACACAGGGAAACAGGGTCCCTGCAAACACGCACAGATACAAGAATACTGTATCTATACCTCCATGCACATAAACTCCAGCCCACCCACTGCACTGCAGAGCTCGACAGGGACTAGCAGGTCACCCACAGTAAAAAGTCTACTGCTCATCATGCCACGTCAAATCCTGCTGCACCGTGTCTGTGCATGTCAAAAAGGCCTTTCTCTGAGAAGCCTGACAAGATGCAGAAGGATCAGTCATGCTGGAGCAGAAAGATAACGTCACCAGAATCTGTTAAGACACATTGAGCGAGGGGGGGGGGGGGGGTTTAAAGAAAAAATTGTGACATGTTCCACAAAAGCCACGTTCAAAACAGGAAGCGCACAGTTACATGGTGATATTAATGTATGACGACAAGAAGCGAAGAGAAGGGGAAGGGGAAAAAAATCAATAAAACATTTTATGACATCTCCCTTGGCCGGCATGTCTATAACACTATTTAAATGGGAGCAATGATGATAAGGTTTGGTCGAGGTATCTATGGAGAAGGGGGTGTTTTGGGTGGAGGTGGGGGGGGGATGATAAAGGGCCCCCAGTATAGCTGGCTTCGGGCTGTCTGGAGAAGCATAAGCTGTTGTTTTATTTGTGGTGTTGTGGATGGAATCAGGAGAACAAATGCAGCTCGTAGTTGGCAGGGAGGTCTGAGGGTTCGACCCCCGTCTCTGGAGCCGGGCGGCTCGTAATCTGCATCCTGTGTGTCTCACAATGAAGCGGGGTACATGTGTCACCCTGTGTCTGCGCAGGAGAACATGGAGGATTAAACCTGGTCCTGCTCACTGTACAGCACTGTTTTCTTTATATTTGTTCAAATGTATTCATGTCTATTTTTGCACTCAAAAAGCATGGATAGATGGATGACACTATTAGTGGATACACTATACGCTATTCTTGTGGTATGTTGAAGGTAGAATTCAACAGTGAATATTACGGTATTTTTAAGTATTTCTACATTAAAAAAAAAAAAATATATATATATATATATATATACATTTACTGCTAGTTCTCGTCATTGTTTGACTGCAGTTGATGCAGTGGATCTGTAGAAACTGAGTCATATGGAAACTGTGACAATGACCCAACCCAATGACTGTGGCCTTGTTGGTCACAAAGTAGATTTCACTGATATCACCCTCTGGAAGACAAGTAGCATTAGCCTCAGCTCCATGTACAGACCACACTTTCGATAACCATTCAGTTCTGTATTTCATCATAATGTTGACATGTGGGGAATATGCCTTTATTTGAGTAAGTCTGTGCATACTGGCACATGAATGCCCATCGGAGCTGCGTGATTAGGAGATACGCAGTTGCAGGTGTGTCGGTATGGACAGTGATTAAAAATTATACAGAGCCAAACACTTATATTTGGTGATTTTTGAATTTGAGAAAAAACAAACAAAAGAACCTATGCTATTAGAACTTAATGAGATAGATGCAGCACATATAATCAAGTCCAAAGTATTTGGAAGAGGCATTTTTTATAGAGAATAGTTTTCATTGCACACTCACATGCTCCGTAATCCCTGTCATCATTTGAGAGCCACAGCCCGTCAGAGTATTGCAGCCTCCCTGTGGTGCCACGATGCGCTCATCCTCCATAAGAAGCCCTTTCAAAGTAAAAGTTGTCTTAGTGCCACGGATAATGCCATGAGGTTGTTTGCAGAGGTCATATCCAGCGTTAGCATGGCGCTCCCTCAGAAAGGGCTGAGTGTGTTTGCTGCTCATGACGCTGGTTTGCTCACAAAGTGGATTTCGTTCTAATCTCCTGGATTTACTCCACGTACAGTCCAACGGCAGCTCCGGTTTACAGGGATTCTCAGTTGACAGTCATGTCTTGTTAGGGCTCAGCGAGCAAACACACACACACACACACACACACACACACACACACAAGTGGCAAACATGCACACAAGGGGAGCCAACTGTACACTAAATAAACCTGCTTGTCGTAATAATGACGAGAGCCGACTCCATTATGTTCTTTTGAGTTTATTTCTCTGATTTAGCGCAGTCGAAGTGACGCATGCCTGGGACACTCTCCAAGGTTGCTGCTGTCAGGGGGAATTTAATGTCCTTGGCATTAGCGTCTTTCTGAGAGCCTGTCACATCGGCTCAGCCCTGACTGGCACACCAGCCGGGACCCCTGGCATTGTTCATATTAATAGAATATTGATACCACCAAAATACAGTGGTAGGATCCTCATGTCCACCCCCCTGTGTTTCCATGTGAGACGAAAGCCTGGCTCTTCCCTTCCTGTGTGGCTTCTGTTTTCTTTCATTTGGTCCAAACCGCCTCTTCTGATAATATGCATAAACCAATTAATTATTTTTTATTACCCTCCGTTCCCGTTACATTAATTAAATCTTAAGAAAAAAAAAGAATACAGGTGTTTAATTACCCGGTGTTTGAAAGGGTAGTTTATAGAGACCTGACTATTTACGTGCACACACACGCACACACACGGGTCTATAAGCTGCATGTACCTTCATGTGGACACTTCTGAAAAATAATGACTCAGCCATGAGGAAACTGGGAGCTGCTCCAACTTTCTTAATTCATGTTTCTGCCTCAGTCACACACCAACAGGTTCTGGCTTGACAAGACAGGTGCTTTAAATACCCTCATTATACAAAGTTTATATACGTATGTGACTCAACTCAACGTATATGTCTTCCCTTTCCCAGGCTCACCTTAGATCTGATCGACTGGCTGCAAAGTTGAACTCTCACTCCTGTTTGTTCATTTTGTGAATAGTTTTAATTGTCCTGTGATGGATCCACAAAAAAGTTTATTCTAATCTATTATATTATATTCTACTCTATTCTAAAACCAGCTGCTTTTATCTAAAACAACTTTATAAAAGAGGAAATTATCTTTTGGCATCACTGGGATGCTTGCTTGCAAGATCTTATGGAATAAGGTCATATGATGAAATATTTATGACGCATTTCTTTGTTTGTCAAAATTCATAAGTATGCTTTAAGTTTTTTTTATGAACAACCTGGGAAATGCTTAATTCCACAAGCTAAACTTTATTGAAGATTATCATAAAAAGACAACACAAATTTGAATCAAACCTTTATAACGCAAAGTATGCTGAGACAGCTCATGATGTAAAATGGCAATAGCTTGAGAGGAAGGTGTTTAAGCTAACAATTATTTTAAATCATAAGATGAGTTTTACTACTTTAGTATCCAAACTTTAACTTTGGGAACAAAGTTTATACGAGGCCCACAGCTTCACTGTTTTCCATCCGTGCAGTGTTGAACCAACACGTTTCATCACAAGGGGCACTGGTTTTGACGTAAACATAATTATCAAAGAGCATCAGACTCAATTGGCCTGAAAAGATAGAGAGTTCATTATCAGCCGAGACACTTGGGAGTGTTTGACTCTAATTAATTTTCTGTAATGAACCCGATGTTTTTGTTAAGATCCAAAATACCTCAGTGACACTTACGCCGACTGTGAGACCTCAGCTCCGCTGGGTTTGTGTTGGCTTATGAATTACAGTAAAGTGCTGCATGCATGGCACCGCGTAGTCATCTGGTGCCACGTCTCAAGATATTAGGATTTAAAAAAATAGTGTTATGAGTCATTGTATTCTCCATTCTATAAGGAAGTGTAATCTCATTTGCATTGTTTTGCATTGTTAAAAGCAAATGTTAAAAGTTTCTGCTCTCTGGTCGAAGCCGCATCGTCCCCTCTCTCCGGCGCCGGCATCAGAAACTATTTTCAATAATTGATTCCGCACTGTAATTGAACAGCATGACTGAACGACATAGCTCATTACTTTACTCATTAGTTAATTATCGGAGAAGTAGGACAAGTCAATAAAAGTGAAGGCAGTAAATTTCGATACTAATTAGCCGCGCTTCCTTTGAGACATACTTAGAGGCAGATTAGTTACCTGAATGTCCCGCAACGGGATAGAAGGGGGGGAGGCAGAGGGATGCGTGAGTCTGTGTTAATGTGTGTGTGTGTGTGTGTGTGTGTGTGTGTGTGTTTAAGCGTGTAAGGGGGTGTGTTGGCTGAGGTCAGCTGGTTGATATCTATAAAGAGGTAATAGTTACAGCTGTGCTATAGAGCTTTAAAGAAGATGAGGATCTTAGAGTATCGGAGAATGGAGACATGATGAAGATCTAATCTAGACTTTTTCATGAAACACACACACGTAAAATTAATTCAAATAGAAAAAGTGCATTTCGATCAAGTGTGCACCAAATGTCACACATTATAAAATAGTAAATTATAAAGTAAAGTATATTACCCAAGATCTCGGTAAAAATAAGTTAAAGGTGCATTATGTAGGATTTCAGCATGTTTTTGTCATGTCTAGACGAGAAATATATACAGACATTTCTACCAATATAGAATCACTTGTATGTAGGACGTTCTTTTCCAATTACCCCTCTATGGGGGCTGACATGTTTTAACAGTAGCCCAGAGCGGACATACTAAATGTCTTTATTGGCAACTAAGGGCTACCATAGGTTCCCTTGCATACTCAAAAGGAAAGGATGAGGTCAGGGATACAACATGCAACTTCCCCAGTAGATGTCACCAGATCTTGCACACTGCACCTTTAAATGTATAAAAGCACATTGATCCCTGCAGAACAATATTGTTTGTGACGCATCACCCCCCATCAGCTGGCCCAGCGTCTTTGACATATTGCTCCAAATTGATTAATGAGCAACATCGATTGAGACAATTTATTCCCTTTCATCACGGGCCTTTCCGCATCTATTTGTTTCCCGGGCTAACGCTGCCAATAATAAGCGTTTGACACACTGGGCCCACTGTGAATAACCGTGACCGGGTTCACGCACTCCTAACAGGGGGGCCCTTTGCAGCAGTGTATAGCGCAGATGCACCATTGGCCAATCAGAGAGCTGTAAAGCGCCGGGGCAGCGCGAGGCGAACACTAGTGTCTTTTTCACATGCAAATTCTACAATGTGATAATAAACACCTGACACGGAGCATGACTGAATTAGCCGGCCTGTTTAATCAATGGTGCCGCTTATTGAAGCTCCCGAATCCTTTTATTTATTTATTTTATTTTATTCTTCCTCTTCACTTCCTGTCTCATACTCTTATTTTTATTTATATGTATTTATTTATTTATATTATATTCCCGATTTTCCTCTCCTCCTCTCGCCTCTTTCCCCCCCTCCACTTCCTTCACATTCACTTCCTAGCCTCCTAATCCCCCCCACCCCTACCCTGCCCTCTCTAACTCAGCTGTTTCACACTCATATATTATCACTTTTTCCCGTCAATTGGCTTTAGCATGGCTAAGTTCTGTGCGCCGCCATCAGCAGGGTCCCCATGGGGACGAGGAAATGACAGAGGGCGGCCTTTATTTACCTCTGCGGCCCCTACCGTGTCGTCTGCTTAATCATGTGGCTAATCGACAACACTGTCTCCCCGCTCGCCCGCACCCGGACAATGGGGAACCTCATTCATATTTGATACAATGGAGTGTTTAAGTCACTGCACGCGTCTGAGGAGGAGGATATTGTGTTTCATTGTGAAGGGCTCCGCAGGGACCTCCTCCCTGCCCACCCAGGCCTCCCTATCTGTCCTCCCCCTCCCCCTCCCCCTCCTCCTCCTCCTCCTTCTCCTCCTCCTCCTCCTCCCGACCAGCATATGTTCGGCATTGCTGCCGTTAAGCAGGGCCCCGGCCCCGAACCGCGTGCAGCTGGCCGGACGCGAGGGCCCCGGCCCCCGCCATCAAAGAATTAATTCCCATGATTAATTCAAATGGTTAATTCTGCTTTATCGTGTCTTAAGAAAAATTACCAAGACAAATATGTACTCCACCAGAGAATGAATTACACAGAGACGTGTTTAATAATGCAACAGGGCGTATAATAGGGGCTCTTATCCCCACCCCCCCCATGCTAATCTCCTCCTCGCCACCTCCACCTCCGAGAGCGCGGTGTCAGATGCGGGGCGCCATGTGCTGCCTGTGTTCTTTAATGTGTCTAAACGGGCATTTGTCCCACAGACGGGATCATCATGTCCTGTGTCTGTTCAAGGGGCTGTTGTTACTCCATCACTCACAGGAGACCCCCCCAATGGCATTTCTGAAGTCAAGTGTTTGAATAGTAAGACGTATGCCCCTTTAAGATGGGATAACTCCTCTTTCCTGCCACATTAAAGGTGGTGTGTAAGATTATGGGCATTTTTGTCACCTCTATTGACAGAAAGAATATGGAAGTAAACAATGACATACTCACAGTATCATAAAAAAAAGTATGTTAATTTTTCCATTACCCTTAAAGGTGCAATGTGTAGGATTTGGTAATACCTATCACCTCACCCTTCTGATCTTGCAGTGCAACTTATGGTAGCCTTCACTTGTCATTAAATCTCACAATATGTTTAGTATGTCCACTCTGGGCCACCATAAAAACATGGCGGCCCCCCTGGAGAGGACCCCCTCCTCATGTAAATATACATTAATGGGGACATTTAAAGGTAATGAAAAAAAAGGGTTATTATGAATTCATTAAAATGTCTCTCCTGCATGCTCAGAAGGATGAGGTGGAGGTGATGAATTCAACATACAACTTCACCACTTGAACACGTTCCACTTGTCTAACTGACCTGATGAGAACCTTTGTTTACAGCAGATATTGGACCTTAAAATTGCATGCAGATTGAACCAGACAGAATCCACATGTTAATAGTTCTTACATCTGCGTTCTAATACAGTATCTACTTCCGCTCCTGCTTCTTGTCCTCTCTCTCTCTCTCTCTCTCTGTCTCTCTCTCTCTCTCTCTCTCTCTCTCTCCCGCTGTCTGCTCTCCTCCCTGTTACTTTAAAAGATTAACCAGGGTCATTAAGGACACGGAGAAGGTTCATTTCGTTGTTACGAGGGGCAAATTAATCATGGGGGGATGCCATTTAATGACACACTTCCCTGGACTGATTACTTGTGTTCTTGCTAATTACATTGGTTAACTACAGTGCACCTATGAAGGTCCTTTTGGTGTTTGGTCTCTTAAGTCCATGGGCCTCCTTAAAGACACACTGGCATGCATTTTTTTTCCATCTCTGTCTCCTTCAAGCAAATTAAAGAACATAAAAAAAACAGCTGTGTATGGCACTGTGCCCTGACCAGCCCATTACCGCCACGTTCGCCTGAACCACGGAAGGAACTTAACTGTGTCCTATAACCTGAAAATGAGGGTGCACGAGCTCACTGCGGTTTCACTGTCGCAGCACTGCAGAGCCCCCCCCCCCAGCTCCTCATCATCCTCGCCTCGTCCCTCTCCCCGCTCCTTGTCTAAATGAAAAAGCACAAAAGCTCAGTGTCATTAAAACCGCCACCATCAGGCCCGACTGGCTTCATTTGTCCTCCATTATTACTGGAGACAGCTCCGCCATCGGAGCCGCAGAGGCTGGGGAGGAGGGCGGCGGGGCAATAGGATACAGGTTAGACGCGGAGCGGCACGGCGGCTAATAAGGGAGGGAGAATCTTGGGGCAGGTGAGGGTCAAACTGGACACTTCCTAGCATGCAGCGAGGAGCCATTCGTCTGAATGGAAATGTCAGCGGGGACCATCAGGTCAACAGCTCCAGGCTAAGTTGGACCTGGGTGTGACTCCTGACACTCATGGGTGGACAGGGGCCAGATAATGGGTTTAGGGCCCTGATGGTTATCTCCTTCACTCGGGCTTGTTTTCATTCCTCTTCTTCTCATCCCCTCCCCTGTCTACCGCCCCTTTCTTCCATCCCTTCACCCCCCCCCCCTCCTAATGACAACTGAGGAAGGGTTAAACCGCATAGAGATTTCGGATGGAGGAGATACGTGACAGATGTAATGTGATAAACGTAGAAAGAGAAACACGGATACAGGAACATGAATGGGGATGTTGTCCTTTGTGGTTTGTGCCAGAACCATGCACTCGTCTGTGTGCGTGCATGCGTGTGTGTGTGTGTGCGTGTGTGTGTCTGTGCACTTAGGGAGTTGTGCCCCATAACTATCATAATTGCTAGGTTTATTTATTCACGTTTGAAGGATCATCCAAATGATTTGTTCTATTTAAAGACAGAGTTGTGAAACTAGACGTGACGTTACACCAAGTCAGATGTCCGCTGATGTCAATCTGCATCGAAGTGAATTCTAAAAGGATTAAAATACTTTTCTGACATGTGAGAAGTGGAGCCTGAAAACAGCCGACAAACGTCCTCATCCTCCTCGTGTCAGAATCTGTGGAAACATTCGGACCCTTTGATTCTCTCTCCTCCTCTCGCTCATATTGAGGCGGCTTAGAGCCGATCCTGAAAAGACCTTTTGAATCGGACCCGAGCTGCCAGTCTGGCTATTCGGTAACCGCCCCCCGCCCCCCTACCCCCCTCCTTTTCCTTCGGCCTGTTTTACAATCTCATTAAATCGGCCCTTTGTTTTGCCACTTTCCAAGCTCTGATCTCTGGCTTAGGATGAGTCAAGAGGCCAAGACAGTTTGAAAAAGGCTCCCTCCGCCACAAAGAGGCCTCTTGTTCGCCATCATTCCCCCTCATCATCGCCGCCCGGACAAAAAGGCAGGGAGGGAGGCAGGGAGCAAGCTGGGGAGGGGAGTGGCGGGGGGGGGGGGTTGCATGGGGGCTCAGTGGCTGGTGTGATATCGTGAGAACTTGATGAAAGCTTTATAACTCTTGAAATGTTTATGACCTCTTCACTCAGTAACTTGTCCTGGCAATTAATGGCTGCTTCTGACATGAGTGGAAAAACCAGACTGGTGTCACAGAGGGAACATATTTTTTTAAAGAATCGAAGAAGTATTTAATTCATATCAAATCAACAAATATTTAATGTTGCAGAATCCTTCTTTATCAATCATAAATGTACGTGAGTTTAACTGCTGTCAGCTTTCCACTCATCTCCCTGTCATGTATTTCATGAAGCTTATCGAGGCCCCTTGGCCGAGGAAATGCTCTGATGCACATTCAGAAACACATGAAGGTATTTTAAGATACTCATTAAGGTAGTTTCAGTTTATCATACTCTACTAAAAACATGATTATATATCCAACTTATAGCATGTTTTATTTTTTGCTGTTTTGTGAGTCTCTAAAATGTACTATACTATACATTTTACATATATCACTTATGGGATGAAGTGATTTTTCCACCCTGGACTGTAAACACCTGGCTTGTCCAGTTTTCATATCCATTTACTGTGTATATATCATCATATACCATCAGTACTTTGCTCACATGTACTTTTCATATAGTAGATATTTGAATCTTGTTCCTTTAATGGTCCAGAAGGATAAATTATTTCAATTTTTCAATTTGAATTTCAATTCCTTTTTTTTTTTTACTTTTTCAAAACTTTCATTTATTTTTTATTGACCCTAGAATCATTTGTTTTGTATTTATGTCCAGAGCAGCTCCTCTCTGTGTAACCACCATGTTTTTACAGTAGCGCTACATTAACAAGAAAAACACCTTTTGCGCTGAAATGATAATTCAAGATAACAGAAGAGATTATCTCATCTATGTTTGGAAAGGAATGGTGTAGTGAGGAACAGTCACCTGAAACTTTCCACTAGATATCATCAAATCCTACTTGCTCAACCATTAAATCCATTTTCCATAGGTTAACAAATCCCACTAACAAGTTATTTGGTCTGCATTTGGGAAATTGATAGAATTGGCATCAAGTACAAAATGAAATCACAGTAGAAATAATGTCCCCATTAATTTGTGTTCTTGTAGTACACAGCGTTGGCACTTCCTGCTTCTCCTCCTTGTCTTGCATCCTCCTCGCTCTTCATATAAATGCTGCTCCACTGTGGCCTTATTATGCAACATTCTCCAAAGCGATGTCACTGTTTATTTACAAGCTGCAAAAACACAAAAAGAAATGCAGGGTTGAAAGGGCCGCAATCAAAGTCAGATGGCGCCGCCGTTAGTGTTAAGAGCTAAGTAATGCATTCAACAATGTTGCATCAAAGAGCCAAATGAACGGCAAACGCAGCTCCGTTCTCTGGCTCCTTCTCCGGCTCTGCCGACAGACAGACAGCGGTTACTGAATTACTCCTGCGAGGACGGAGCACAGCTGCTCCATCTTGGTGCTGCGAACCTGTCACGGAGCAATGAAGGGGAATCCAGAACCCATCTGAAACAAATGACAAAGTCTATTGCCCAAGGCCCCGCTCTCCCTCTTCTTAACAGCGACGCTGAGAAGCCATCACTGTCCACAGAATATGATAAAACCCATGCCATAATAGGATTCATAAACATGCCCAAATACAATTTGCTGAGATGTATTTCAGGAAAAGACAATCATTTACAACTTCTGAGGGGGATTTAGAATAAGTATGTTTGTATGCAAATCCGGCAAACACGTTTTATGTACTCCGCTCCCACAGATCATGAAAGCGCATTAGATTTATGGCAGTGTGTGTGCATAATTGTGAAGATGCCGGGGTGGGGAGGCGGCAGGAGGGAGGGAGGGGGGTAAAGAGGAGGAAGAAGAGGGAAAAGAAGGAAGGAAGGAATGAAGAAGTGTCAGGATTTACAGTATACTGAGACCTCATTGAGTCTCTTTTTTTTTTTTTCGATTAGTGTAGAACGAGCTCGGCTTTCATGCCCCAGACATGAAAAACAATCGCTGCCACTTGGCTGAGTCCTGGGCATCCAGGCCCCCATTGCTTCCACATGGGATGCCGCCAACATTTGCTTTTGGCAATAAAGATAGCTGGGGACAAAAGACAGGCAGCAAGTATTTCTTGGCAAACTCTGATGTGCAAGCAGGGCCCTCATAGGTTATACTTGATTTCACCATAAACATAAGTTGAACCAGAGGGTGTATCAGGGTGTGATTGGGGAAAAGAACATTACAGTATTACAGAATGACAGAACATCGACTTAAGGTGGTATTTATTTGTTGAGACATGTACATTTTGATTTTATTAAAGTACATTTCATACTCTATACTATATTTTATACTTTATTTGTATCTGTGAAAGGTGCAGTGTGTATGATTTGGTCATATCTAGTGTTGAAGTTGCATGTTGTTTCCATCACTTCACCCTCACCCTTCTGAACATGCAGAATAACCTATGGTGGCCCTCACCTGCCATTCAAACTCAAAAGATGTTTAGTATGTTCACACTGGGTAACTGTAAAAACATGGCGGCCCCTGTAGATAGGACCCACTCCTCTGGTAAATGTACATTAATAGGCTCTTTTGTGGGTGATTATGAGATCGTTAGTTTGTAGTTGTTTTGTAATATTTTGTTATACCAATAGAAGTGACAAAAATGTTACTCACTGCACCTTTAAAGGCCAAACATGTTTATTTCCAAAAGTGAATCACCCTCAGCTTCACACCACCTCATGTGTTTTCCTGTTGCTCTGAAATGATTCCAATATGTGTTTGGGGTCCAGAGACAGCAGCCTCCTCTTCCTCTGACCAGTCATTGGTGGGAGAGTAGTAGTAGAAGCAGTAGTAGTAGTAGTTGTAGTAGTAGTCGTAGTAGTAGTGCAGTAGCAGTTTGAGGGGGTTGGGATGGGGAGTTGACCAACCCTGGAATCTGGAGTTTTTTTTGGGAATGGGAGTTCAAAGCAACTCCCCGCAGCCTACATAAACCACCCTCAATTGGCACAAAGAGGAAACTCAATTTGCAGGGAACTGTGCAGTATACTTTTTATAGAGGAACTTTTAGTCATTAGGCCATATACTCCATCACACTCAAAGAGCCAGGCAACGCGGCGGGAGGCCACAACGTGCCTTTTGTACTAAAAGAAGCAGGACAGAAAAACCCAGACACACACACACACACACACACACACACACACACACACACACACACACACACACACACACACACACACACACACACACACACAAGGAGGAAAAATGTCTCTTAATGAGAGCCCAGTAAGTTCCTGTGTCTTCAGATGGTGTCCTGTTTGTTCAGCAGAGCAGGGGGATCTGTGTTAACCCTTCCACATGGAAATCTGCTTAGAAGGTGTAATCCTATCTAGTATGCATGTAGCAGTCTTCAGGCAGGGCTGTGCTGGAAAAACAGCCAAAGATGCTGTATCAAATTAAACATATGTGTGGAGAGGGAAAAAAAAGAAGCGTACTCTTTTGGGCAACAATCAGGCAGCACTGAAAGAGAATGAATTTATTCTGAAAATCTACTTTAAGGTTGTCATATTGGTTTTAGTCAAACGGGATTTGAGAACAAAACGCAGTTTGATACATGACAAAAACAGACCCAATAGTTGATCTGTTTACAAAAACGTGATTCACCGAGCGCACTGTACTTTCGTCAAAGCAGGTCCACGACCGCGCACATGATATATGATGAAATGTTTAATTTGTAATTCAGATTTAATATGCATCTGTTTAATATTTTTACCATTTAGTCATCATGTTCCCCAAAGAATTAAATTCATATGATAAAAAACATTTGAATAAATGTCAAATATGTATGTAAATGTATAATAAATGCCACATATGTGCATGGCACATTATCATTTTGATAGTATTTCAGAAATAATTTGGCAAAAATGAGCCCAATCTGTTTGACCAGTCCAAAGAAAAAAAAATCCACTCTGGCAACAATATATCATTTATAATTTTTTTAAGAATTTCTCAGATTTGCCTTTTTTTAAATATTACATTTCTCTCTGTTGAATAAAGACTGTCGGTTATTTTAATGTGCCCTGGAAATGTCTTGATTATAGTCATAATAATGATAATTTACATATCTGTAAAAACAGTACATTTCTTTACATCATATTTTTGTCCAGGTTTTGCAACCGCAGTTTCATAATTACTCTATTTTATTTTGAAATGTCTATTTTTCCATTCAATTGAATGACTTTTTAATGTTGTGTTATTCAAATCACTCACAAAGAAAATTAGATGAACAGTGACAGAAACAAATGCTGTACAATTTTAGAAAGGATTATAAACAAAATCACATGAATGTAAAATAATATGTAAAATAAGACAAACAGCAGAGGCTACGTTGCTAAAACAGAGTGGTCCAAAATAAATCAGCAGCAATTTAACAGTAAATTAATGTGATGTGCAACGATAAAGTGGATAAAAAGGGTAATGTGGGTCAACAGTAAATTAACAGCAGTTTAAGGGCAGAGTGTTGATGGAGATGTACAGCATGAGGGGAGATGATGGGGGGAGGACCCCCTGTGGTGCTCATGGAGCTTCTCCCAGTCTTTGGATGAACCTGCTCCTCTTACTAAACCACCTCAACATCCTCCTCTGTTTGACTTCACGACTCCACACTCAGGCCTCCGCCCTCTCAGAAAAACCTCCGCAAGAATGAAGCACTCTGCAGGAAGACAAAACAACACTTCCTGAAGATAATCCAAGTGTTCCTGGTTGGATCCAGTTTACACACGGTGTCATTTCCTCCCATGGTCAAAGTGCTGGATAACAGCTTTGTGACATAGCCTCTGACGTCTCCTTTGTTCTGCCGCACCACCAAAAAGTCCACCCCCACTTTGTCACTCTGAATGATGGTGCTTCTCTACTCTAGCATCCAATGTAGACTTACAGGTGAGGTCATCCACAAGGACACCATGAATGACAGCCATGTTTGGGGCAGGATGATCTTGGTAAAGCTGTAGGCCTCTTGTAGTTGGTCTCGGAATATGGTGACAAAGTGTCCTGTGGAATGACGGAAATGTCTTGTTAAAAGTCGTGTTGTCTTGTTTATAGTCATAATAATGATAATGGCAGATTAGAAGTATGTAACATGTCTGTAAAACATTACATTTCCTTACATCATATGTATTTATATCATATTTCCAGGTCTTGCAACTGCAGTTTCATAGTGACTCTTTGTTTTATTTTGAAATGTCTTCTTCCATCCCATTGAATAGACAATTTGAATGTTATTGTACTCAAATCACTCAGAAGAAAAAAGAAAATGAGATGAACGGTGAAAGAAAAAGAAATGCTGCACAATTTTAGAAAGGATTACTGTAGAAGGAAATTGCATGAATGTAAAATGAGACAACAGCACAGTGCTAAAACAAGATCTGCATGGTTGCTGTAGGCCCGTTGTAGTTGGTATCGGCGTATGATGACAAGTGATCCAAAGCAATAGACTGGTCCTTTAAAAAAAACTCCAGGACATGCAAGGGCACTGCTGGAGGCCTGTGGTGAAGTAATGAAGTATAGAGATTATAATAAATGTTTTTAGCACCACTCTAATTCAGCCCCTCTACAGAATTAGACCAGACCGAAGCTGTGACCCTAACTAGGTCCAGACTTTGTCGTCGGTACGACACTTTGTGTCTGCTCCCCTTTAAAGACTCCACCCCCAAACATCATCTTTCATAATCTCCCCCCAAATTCGCCCACCTGGGTTTTTTGCTAACCCCTGTGACCTTTGACCTTACCGCGCAGCCCTCGCTAGCCATCATATTTGTCTCTTTGTGTCCTTTGTTGCCCCTCCTGTCCCCCTGTTCCCCCCCTCCTTCTCCATATATGGCAGATTAACGACAGCTAATAATATCTGATGTTCCTGGACATTGCGCCTGGTAATGAGATGCATTCCCAATGGGTAGGCAAGGTGTCACCACTAACAAATTCCCCGTTGCTGCCGCGCAATTAGCCTGTAAAAAGGCTGGAAAAATACACTAAATCAGTATCGGCCAAGATGGATGAAGTGGGCCCAAAGAAAAATACCCCTTTGTTACCAAACACTGAGGAGGAGAGAGAGAGGGAGAGAGAGAGAGAGAGAGAGAGAGAGAGAGAGAGAGA
>JAFBJT010105946.1:21657-82051 GCA_016785325.1 Chascanopsetta lugubris | reverse complement strand
GGGGGGGGGGGAAGGGATCTCTTAATGAATCCCCCAGGTCTGAGGGTCTTTCATCGATGGCTGCTAATTTCACCTGACACCACCGAGTGACCAATCAGCACACATCAGTCTCAATCAGTCGGGAGATGCCCCCTCGCTGGCGCCCACACGCTCGCGCACCCACCACGAGGCACAGCAGTCGGGGGGGGGGCGTGGTATCACATGGCTCCATCCCTCCCCAAGATGAGCACCTGATCCTGACCTGGAGGACGATTTTGCTGGTTCTAACTCCACCTGACCTCCAGGTGCCAAACACAGACACGACGCGGTTGTCACACCCGAGGGAGCAGGAGATATCTGGGCGGAGGCGCCGCGCTCAGGTCCTCGTCTCCTCCTCCAAAACTCTCGGTGACATCACCTTGACTTATTGTCACCCTCCTCTCGCTTCACGACGACTCCTCCGAAACACGGAGTGCGCCACCTGTGGAGCAGCCGAGCGGATTCCTCTCGGGCTAAAGTCGAGGAGGGGAGCCCAGTGGACAGATGGTGTCACGGTGCTGCGCTGACGCACAGGGGAGGCTCAGCCAGGGGAGGCTGCCAGTTATTGTATAACTCCATCCCCACAAAGTGTGTGTGTTAATGTGTGTGTGTGTGTGTGGGGGGGGGGGGGGGGGGGGGGGGGGGGGGGGGGGGGGCACGTGCTGAGGTTGTTAATAGTTAGTGTGCCTTTGCCTCAGTGATCAAAGATATTTGACATTACACTTGTAGAAATAGAGTATTTCGTCACAATGTTAAGGATTGCACCTTAAACTCAAGGTGTTCATTAATGGTCCAACATTTACATTGAATGATCAGGTATAACCCACAGTAGTGCATTTCAATGTGTGTGTCTTTATATTTCTGGGCAAGAATGATACATACAAACTCAGAGAAAATCATTTCTATTTTGAACTCATTCAAAGAGTTTATGTTTGTATCTTCATTTGCTGGTCTCGCAGCATCATGCAGTACCAGGCAGTCATTACTATACGTATATACGTATACAGCTTTATAGTGAAATGATGGGATATGAGGACAATCTGACGCTGACCTACAGATCCTGGATTTTTTTTTAAATTTTTCTTCAGCATTGAAGGTTTCTGCGTTTTTCATAATGTTCAGTAAACACGATACATTTCAATAAATATTTTATTCTATATAATGATCTTTTTATATAGTTTTTTAATTCTGCATTAAAATCGAATTGTAGTACATTCGATTGTTGGGCCTGTGTTGGATTCAGGTCAGCCAATGAGAAAAAAATACGAATAAATAGATAAATTATATATATGTGTGTGTGTGTGTGTATATATATATATATACACACAAACATATTTTTTGATCTATATTGCATTATTTCCCTCACATTTGAACCCTAATGTTTGAACCTTGTTTATTCTTTGTGCCGGTTAATTATGAATTGGAATAAATATCCTCCATTTTCACCATGAAATAATACATCACAGCCTTAAATCATTTAACATGTTATTGATAATGTTTTGTTATGAGCAGTGAAAGACACGAGTCGGCGAGTGTCTGCAGGTCAGCTTTGCAACAACAGCTCAACAAGCACATCTTTAATTCATGAATGTTACAAACACACAACCGTCCTCTGCCTTAATCTTCCTGCAGCTGGTCCTTTTACTTAGCACTTGTTCAAGGTTCTGACTCTGGGGCGTGCGTGTGCGTGTGCGTGTGCGTGTGTGTGTGTGTGTGTGTGTGTGTGTGTGTGTGTGTGTGTGAGATGCTGAATATGATGAATGAGTCAGGGTAGATTTGGTAAAACTAGAAAAAGAGTTGAATAAAACAGGATTATTGTGCTCATGGCTGGATCCTATCTCTTGGCCTTCATGTATGTTGTCAACGCTCTGTCTCTCAGTGTATCCTGAAAGAATACATTCCAATATGTAACATCTTGAAAATCTCTTGAATTTTACAACAGGTGGAAAGTACACAAGTACATTCCCTTTTACAGGACAGAAAGTTCCATATGTTGTTCATGTGTTGTTTTTTTAATCTTATTTGAATTGTTCTTTAGTTGTTGTGTATGAATTGTGTATATGTGTAAGTGTTGTCTTATGTAAAAATTCACAGTGTTCTGTGGCACAGGGGGCGCCATTTATTCCACATCCTGTTTACGTTGATATCAGAGTCTGATGGTCAGTGGGGAGGAGACTTCCTTCATCAGCTGCGAGCAGTCGGCCAATTACACGAGACTGGGCCAGCTGACCAATCGGAGCAGTCCAGCATTTTGACCGAGGGAGGGGCAGGAGGTGCACAGAGCATTTCAGAGAGAGTCAGAATAGGAGCTGGAGCTGTGGATAGAATGAGGATATTGCAGCACTGAACAGCTGAACTGTCCCAGTGGTGACTTAAATAAAACCATGTGTCCCCATATATTAGGGAAGGTGAGGTTTTCTTCAAGGCCTGTGTGGCTGTGGAGGAAGAGTGGGTCACCCACTGACTGGTAGTTCAATCCCATATTCCATATTATATTCCATATGGCAAAATTTACACTGTAAAATATTATCTATAGTCATCAAGTCAAAGGAAGCACAACACACACGTTTGATCCTTTAAATTATACATTCCCTCTATTTTATGATATCTGTGTATCTGTGTCTGTTTTTGTTCCAGGGCCCTGGTTCCAGCTGTTACTCACCCATGAAGCATCGTCCTGACGTGAGTCACCGCTTCGCTCCTTCCACATGCCCCCCCCCACTGAAACACACTAAACTGCGCCTGTCGTCAGAGCTCTGACGACCTCCGACGCGTTCCCACCCGACAGCCCTTCCTGATCACGTCCGCCGACACGACAATAGCATGCGCTCGCACTCCGCTCGCTCGGAACGGAGAAGCAAACTTCGGCGCCTCACACCGGCGCTTGAGCTGATGTCGCCTGACACCGTCAAAACAGAGCTCGTCTGCGTCTGCGTTTACTCGCTTGCCGCCACGTTAGGCATCGGGGGCCTGGTGCGTCAGGCCTTACCTGCTTCCTGTTTGAAGGCTCCGCGGAAACACATTGTGACGACGCCACCTGGTCAGTGTCAGCAGAAGTCACCCAGAGCGTGGCAGAGAGGAAGCAGAGAGAGGCGTTGTGGAAACACCACGGAATCCTCCTTTACTTCGAATGTATTGCTTTCTAAGAAGAAAGGTCAAAATCTCCGGCCTCCCCAATTTAGTTATTTTCACTCGAACATCTGAACATCTGAGAATTGATACATACAAGGAATACATTTCTTACTTTTTAGAATTTAGTAGTAGTTCAGCATTTCGTATATTGCTGGTAAAGCTCTGCAGAGTTGTATTTTGACTGTAGTTTTGTCAAATCGTTGCATATTGAGGCTGGAGAGAGACATGGAAACGGCCTCGGGGGATTTTACTTCCGCATTTTAGGAAGCTACATAACTTAGAATGTATTCATTGCCTCAGCCCACTGCTTATTGATTACTGAAGCTCGGCCATACATGCATTTTGGTCAAGCCGGTGGAATAGTAATGATAATATTGACCGTTTTTGGGCTTTGACAGAGGAAAATTGAAGTTTATTTTGTAATGCATGTGGGTTCAGCAGTGTGAAATGCTAACCGCCAACAAATTAACACATTTATCAGGGGTTTCCTGTTTCCAAAACTGCGAATGAGAGCCAGAGCTTATACACATCCATGTCCATTGCAGGGTCATGCAACTCAAGAGCAAGCACCAACTATATCATTTCAGATGTTAGCAGTTGTTTGTTAGGGGAGTTTTTTGGCTAAGGGAATTTGTTTCTAACATGGAAGATATGGGATCATAGTCTCAATCATAGAGAGAGTATAACTCCACCAAGGCCTGACTTCCTTCTCCAATTTTACATTTTTGTTCTGTAGATCCGAACCTTTACTTTGACTTTACATGATATTCTACCTATTCAAGATCCATGACTTATCCAGCAAAATACCTAGATCTATACCCAGATCTAAAGGCCGAGATCTGTGCCAAAAGACCAAGTTTCAGTGAAATCCATTCAGTAAGTTTTGCTCAACACTGACCTCTTTATCAGAGGTTTCCAAAGAACAATGAAGAGCAGGCATTTGGATTGTGTTTTCATCCTTTTCCCAAATTGAGGCCACACTTGTAAGGTCACCAGGGTGTTGGGGTGAGGGAGGAGGGTGGGGGTTGCAGAATGGCACTTTGCTCTGCACAGTTGTGGGCGGCATAGATGTTTGCGTCAGGGTCACTGCAGGAAGCATAAATGGGAGCGGATGGCTCTGTTGTTCCGTGTCATCGCCGGGCTGTGCCCTCCACCGCTCTGTGCAGAATGTGCTGGTGCGTGCGGCTGACATCACGCACATGTATGATGGAGAAGGAAGCTGGCGTGTGGCAAAAAATAGAGCCGGGCTCAACACAAGCTTCAGTTAGCCCACACAATGGGATGATGGGATGTAATTGATGCATTTCCTGTGCAGAGAACCCGAGAGAGCTTTTCATAGTGGTGCACACAAACACACATGCTTGCATCCATGTTTTTTTGTTTGCTATTTTTCTTTCTTTCCTTTTTTTTTTGTTTAATTTTTTTTTTAATGGAAACAGAATAATGGAAATCCGCCATGAGAGGCTGGAGTGGTCCTGATGCTGCACTCACCCTTTCTTCACTTTTTTTCTTCTCTCTCTCCCCTCTACTTTGCAGATGCATTGTTTTACTGCAAATTATAACCATAAAAAAGACTCTGATCACCCATTCTGTTAAATTAATAGAATTACACAAAAAATGTAATGATAGCAATTAAGTCTTGAAAATGCAAATTTTATAGTCAAGGACGATTACCTCATTTATAGCGCTCGCTGGAATGATGCCAGACGAAGGTAATTTAGATCCGGGTTGCTCACGGTTACATCATGATGAATATGAGACGAGCGGGGCCTCATCACGCACCTCCAGTCGCCCAGCTCTCAATCAAATGGAGGGAGGGCTGTGTGTGTGTGTGTGTGTGTGTGTGTGTGTGTGTGTGTGTTGTATTGGGGGGGGGGGGACAAGGAAGCTGTCAGGGACAAATCGTCTGTTGGAAGGAAAAGATGTAGATCAGGAGCAGCTGATGAGAGTTACAACGGCAGGTGTTTTCTAAAGATACCCCTGCATGGACAAAAACATTTAAAGGTACAATGTGTAGGATTTAGTGACATTTAAGGGTGACGTTCCGCATTGGCGAAAAAAAAGATGATGTTGCGCTTCACTTTTTGTGCTGTCAAGTAAACTTTTAAATAGAAGTTTGTTTGTTTTTCCATTATGGGCTACTGTTTGTGCAACATGACGGCCTCCATGACTAAATGGCTTGTAGAATTCTCACAGTCAAGTTGTCTTACACTCATAAAAACATCTATATAATAATTTTTCATTGTATTGCCGCTAATATAAATAGAGACACTTTCACTGAAATCGTACGCACTGGACCTTTAACCGTCCTCTCCTTGACTTTTGCGACTTTTCCAAATATTATCCAACAACTTCCCACAGAGCAAATCTGATGGGTTTTACAACAATTCCTGACATTTCCCAGCAGAATGGATTCCTGTGCAGGTTTGATGGTGAAGATCCCCCCCCCCCCTCCTCCTCCTCCTCCCCCTCCCCCTCCTCCTCCCCCTCTCTCCGCCCATGTCCTGTTAACCCCCACACTGTTTATAGCCCGGGATTAAAAATTTACATGAAAACTCGGCGGCCCCATGACATTTAAACGCCAGGATGTTCAAAGTGTAACTGCGTTTGGCCGAAGTTAAATACTCACATTAGTTAATTATTGGAGAAAGAAAGGCCGGTGATGTAATGGCATGAATCTTTTATGGGGGGGGGCCCTGCCTGGTGCCGTGATCTCTAATAGCTTAACATTTCACTTTAGCACCGGCTCCATTCTGCAGAGCAAACCGGGGCTGGTCTAATGAACAGGACTGCGGTGCAAAGGGCAGCACATTTTGTCTTAAAAAACAAACCAAAAAATTCTTACATTAACAAGTGATGAATGGCAATTTCCCTCCAAAATGTCCTCCGAGGTGATGTTGTTATGTGGGCCGGATGATTCCCCACCCCTCCGTCATATAACACTTTGAAATATGGCGTGATTTAGTCTGATGTCTCCTCTGGGGAGGTTTCATTCTGCAGAGAGCACCGGGATAGAATAAGAGAAATAGCACGAGTAGCCGCTCTTGTTTCTTTTAAAACCGGAAAGCTATTTAACTAACATTTCACCCAGCTCCGGCTATTACACAGTCTATTGACACATATTGCACCTGGGCTGGACTCTCTCTCAACCCCATCCATCGGTCACACAGATTGTCCCCCGGTAGGCAGAGGCCTGCCACGTTAATGGAAATGGGGCAATGCTGCGAGCGTAGAGCCTGGAGAAGCCTGGATGATCCCTCAGGCCACGGCTGCCATGGGATGAAATAGAGAGACTATTACAGTGGAGTTGTAAAACCCCACACGCTCCGCACACTATCATAATAGAATATTGATTCTATCAGATGCCAGGCCCCAGCCTGTCCCCGCAATGAAGGAAAGAGCACTAAAGGTCATTGTGCGAAAGAGGAGAGTGGGGGTGGAGGGGAGGGAGGGGGGGGGGGGGGGGGGGGGGGGGGGGGGGGGGGGGGGGGGGGGGGGGGGGGGGGGGGGGGGGGGGGGGGGGGGGACAGCAGAGTGAGCAGAGAGGTAGAGAGTGGACACACAGAGAGAGAGAGAGAGATATGGACCACTGCAGCTGTGATACTGTATTTGTCTAATAACACAATGCATCACTGTGAAAGCGTTAGAGAAAGTGGAGGAAATCATTTTGAATAAAGTCGAACCAATTGTAGCTCATTTCTGCAGTTCAATTAGATTTTTTTGATTTTTTTTTACTTTCTTTTATTTATTTTTTTTGCGCGGCTGCATCTGTTTCCACAGCCATAAGTAACAGAGAAGCAATTTCAACCATTAATTGTTGATCAAGGCGGTTGGGAAAAGCGCCAAAGGAAAAGGATGACAAATAAGCGCCCACCATGCGAACAGCAGTACAAATTACACCACAAGCAGGATACGTTTATGCTTGATTGGAGCAATTTAATGTTTTCTTACCAAAAAGAAAAAAGAAAAAAGCTCGCAAATCCTGGGAGGACAGTTAAGGAAATGACTTTTTAATCATCCAAGGAGCCGCTGCGCCCCGTCTCTCCTGATAGCCCCATATTGAAGACTCTGAGCCATTAAGGGATGGAGTTCATATGGAGAAGGAACTTTTTAACATGCAACTAGTTCAGAGGCGAAATATTGCCTTAAAGATGATTATTTTTACTTCTCTATTTTGTTTTGATAAGATAGAATAATATAAGATTAGATAAGGGAAGACTAAGTATTTTATTGGTTTCATAATATGGATATTTCATGTATTTCAGCAGAAAAAGGGGATTGAAATGGACAACTACACAATGTAAACACAGAGAAAAAACAAATAGAAATGAATGAATCCAATGAAATTCAAATGAATGCATCATTGCAGTTTATACACAAAGTATATAAAGGTAAGTATTATGATCTAAATTATTAAAATGTAACAGACAATTAGTATTACAGTGGTACATTTATTAAAGCTAAGTTTTTTGTTCATTGAACTACATAGATATTAACAGAACACACACACACACACACACACACACACACACACACATACACACTCACACAAACAAGGGAGATACAGTGATGTGGGCCATTGGTAAAGAATATTGTTTTATTCTCTTAAAATTAGATACTTTTTAGATAAGATGAGATGAACTGTCATGTAGATTTCAGCAATAAACAGACACAAATCCTTAAAATCCTGGATAAATACACATAAAAAGAAAAGTGTATAAACTATTTTTAAGATCAGATGAGGAATGAGGCATGAGGCATCAATGGGATTAAATACATGAATATCATCAAACGTCACACAAAAAAACGTTACAGTTTTGATACTGATAGTATAAATGCATAAATATGCAGAATAGCTGTATTCGAGGCTCGACATGATGTTAAAAGACGCCCAAACACTTTGAACAACAGAGTAAGTCATTTCAAGTCCAGCCATCACACTCTGTAACAGAGTCAGTGTGGAGGCACATGTTTAAACAATGCCACAGTTACATGCACAATACATTACAAGGAATTGACTAATCTGCGCTGTGACATTATGGTCTGTGCGAATCTCGTGATGAATTCTGTTTTTCCATGCAGGGCCCCTCGCAAAATATATTCATGAAATTTCAATGTCCGATGAAACAAGCCATCTTTTAACCACGACATACCATTTTTTACCATTTCCAGGCCACGCCTTTATTTTAGTCGAGTAAATAACCATTTGTCTTGTCATTTTTCTTTTTTTTTTCCTTCGTTCTTTTGCCTTTTGTTCCTTTTTTGAATTCACACACAGCCGAGGCTATAATGAACAGTAGTTGTTGGTGAGGGCGAATGAAACTGCCATTGTAGCATCAAAAATAATCAATTTGATGAGTCTTGTATATACTCCCATACTCAAAGTAATGTGATATTGATTCGGTGCTCTGATTTAGTACAGCCTCCACACATCACAATGATTATTGGCTTTTGACGAATTCCAGCACGAACGCCAAACCCCTCTTACACCTGCACCTGTTCCCAGCCACATGGCGTCTGTCCTCTTCCGTGTCCGACCTCTGGTGCCAAAGTCCCCGATCCGTGTCCAGCTGTGCAGCAGCCTCCATGTTTGTCCCTCACCCAGACTGGACAACAATATTTACTTTACGACCTCACGACAACAGTCATGCTTGATGATTCTGCATCAAACTATTGTACAGGCAAAGATGGACTTTATCACGCGTGTGCGTGTGTGTGTGTGTGTGTGTGTGTGCGTGTGTGTGTGTGTGTTTCACCTTTACACCCATTCATAGATCGATGTTATTCTGTATATCTAAGAATAGCTAATACATCATTCAAATGCAAATAACCCACCTTTGTCCAGCATTGTTAGATGGATTGTTACATAGATAGACAGATGCATAGATAGATACATATATGCACAGTTATTGTCATTGCACAAGTATAATTCTGTAAAAGAATTGGAACACAATTTGCAAAGAAAGGAAAGACCTTCAATCAGAGGATTTAACACACCTTTCTGGAATTGAACATTATTTTACATATTAAAGTATACATAGTAATATGAGCAATAACGTGAACAATAAAAATGAGCTATGTTAAACTTCCTTTTTTCTCCTTTACTTGCACAAAAAAAAACAAAAAAACGTTTCTCTATTTTCACTATTACAATATATCTTTGTCCAGTAGGGATGCAATGAACACGGGCCACTATGACTGGATGGAGCGGAAGCTGCACCTCAAGGTGGAGGGACAAGGGACAAGTGAGGCATCTGGACATGTGAATACTTGGAATACAGGTATGTGGAAATGAGGAAAGGATGGAATAGAGGGAGAAATGAATAATGAAAGATGTGGAGGGGTAGAAAGAAGGAATGATGGGTGGAAGGAAACCTGGACAGGTGACAGGCCTCAGTTACCTGGTCGCCATCTCCATATTGAGAAGTGTGTGTAATAAAGAAAGGGATACACTTGGCCCCAGAGAAGACACGGCTCGCTTGGTGTCTGCTTTAACAAGCAGCGCGCGCGCGCGTGTGTGTGTGTGTGTGTGTGTGTGAGATCTAAAGCCACTAAATATGCCGATGTGTGCATTTTACACCCAGAAATGCCTATGGGTGTCTACTGAAATGAATAAATGATGTATGTAAGAGTGTCTGTGTGTGTGTGTGTGTGCGTGTGTGTGTGTGAATGTGCGTGTGTGTGTGTGTGTGTGTGCGCGCGCACTGCAGGCTGGATCCCCCTGCACGAAAACACCTCTCTCACACACAACAGAGGCCTGCTCATGGAAAAATCAATATGCTGCTGGTAGAAATATGCGAGAACGTTCTCTAGGTGAGAGATTGATCTGAGCTCCGCCGAGGGTCCGTCCAGAACCAAATAATGGTTAGGGGCCAGCGACCTCCAGATGCCTCCACAGAAAACAATAATTATGAGCACACCGGTGTATGTGAGGACTAAGCATAAAGGCCGCGGTCAATGAAGGCTAAATGCTAACAATGCAGTGGTTGTTCAGAGTTATTGATAACTGGAGCTTTCAACAGAAATTAGGTCCTGGATCATCATACAGTATCTGCCAAGTAGCAGAAACTGGAACCGTAAGAGCAAAGCAGGATTCTGTGTTTTTAGTCGTAGATACATACAGCCCAGTTTGAGGGTGGTGCTGTTCTGATCAGAAAATCAACACAATAATGGAATGGCAATGGCTCACTGATGAAAGCACAGTGAGCTTTTTTTCAATACACATTTGATAAATGTGAATAGAATATTCCTCATTATTGGTCAGATAGTTTCTCCAGCACCATGCATGGTGCCTGAGCCACAGGGTTGCACGTAATGCTTTTTTGTTATGTTCATAAACCAAATAAAGTGAGATCATTCAGATACATTAATGAACGATATAGAAAGAAACCGGAAACATGACCGCCATCGCCTTCGCTCACCGATCGATTCACTCACATGGCATTTTGGGCGGCGACACCTGATTCTAGCAACATCTCTGGTAGATGGGGTCGTTGAAGTTGTTTGTGTGGAGGGCGAGCGAGCACAGACAGACAGAAAGAGAGAGAGAGGCTAAATCAGTGAGCTGGCGTGAGAGTATCTAATTGAGAAGCTCACTTAATCCAACGCTCACCATCACATCCAAATGAATATAGATCCTCTCTACAGTTATTCAAATATGCAGCAGGAGGCCTAAGGTCAGCAAAACAAAAATGTTGCCTTTTGGTGCATTTTCTACTACTTTGCATACAATATTTCAAATGATGTCAAACTATTTTTAGTACTTCTTGATAACCCCGTGTCTGGAGTATTAATTTTGCCCGTGTAACAACCTGATATCACCTAGACACCCTATCATCAGCACAGCCACTGTTTGAGTGATGAGTCTCCTACAGGAACCAACAGCTGTATGTGCAAATCATGCATATAAATCAATTACCGGGGCCCTATGTACTTTAAATGCACCCATTAATTAAGCAATGTCAGACACAATGAACCGTGAAGTTCATTACATTTTTAGCATTCAAACCCTGGATTATTTGAAGAGTGCGTGTGAGAGAGGGGAGACTGCTTTACCTAATGATTAGCCCCATAGCTCAATGTCAGACAGACGCCAGCGGAAATTTCAGAATAAAGCTGTTGAGAGAGGAGTTGTGGCGGCGGCGGCAGCAAGCTGTCTCAGCAATCTACGAAAACACGGAAGGGGCCTGATCAAAAGAGGAGGGCGAGGAACAACAATAACAACAACAACAACGCACTACTAGACGGGCCTGAATTTAAACCTGCAGAAAGAAACGCTCAGTCTGATACGACCAAATTCTGCCTGATCGTACGTCGATGTGGGTCACATCATTTTATGCATTTTAATTGCATGAATGTGATTTAGAATAGACATTTATTGTCATTTATACAGTCGTATAGTGCAAAGGAAATTGATAGAGCAACTCCTTTTAAAGTGCAAATGAACAAGGGAAAAAAAAATATATACAAAATCAAAACAGACATTCATCAGCATACTAGAATATATATATATATATATATATATATATATAGGCATGTGCACATGTGACATGTCAGAGGTTTAGAGTGTAAGATTTTGATGTTTATATTGGCTAAAATAATTATATATGACCTAAATATTACCTCAATGTACGTATGTATGTATGTAAGTGTTTTGACACTGATGAGGCCTCTATATTTATATCATGTGCTGCCATTTTGCACAGATGTGTTTTTACAGAAGCTCCCAAAAGGACAAATCAAGCAACTCTTTGATTTAGTTTACTACAATATACAACATAATTGAAAACCACAGAGTAAAACCATAGAGTAACAAGTATAAAAATACAACAATAATAGTAAAGATATGAATATAATTAGAATATCTGCTAAATGAGGCAGTAACGTAATACTAAGTGGTTATGCAAAGGAGTAATGACAATGATAGTGGGAGGAAGTAATATAGAAGTAATATTGCATTGTTGTATATATACTGAGTAATATCTAAACAAATACATAGCTTATTTTTGGTGATTTGCTAAAGATTATGATGATTATAATTCAATACTGAGCAGCAACACAAAGAATCGGCAGAATCGACAAAGTTGTTTGTGTGTGTGTGTGTGTGTGGTGGGAGGGGCATGTTGCTGCTGCAGAGAGTTGACGTTGAGGAAGAATCTTGGGCCCAGTGACTGGCGTTAAACAATGACCTCTGCATAATGAAAGATGGCGACAACATTTCCACTGCTCATTACAAGGTTCCACACTGTGACTCAAAATTTGCATATTCATATATTTTCCCCCCTCTCTCTTTACACTCCCCTTCCTCTTTTCACCGCAAATTATTTTTCCTTCCTGTGAGCAGGACATCTGCCTCCCTGACACCGCTCTGAGAGCAAGCAAGGAAAATAAATAAATATGTGTGCAGGGAGGCACATGATCCGTCCAGATGCCACAGAAATATGCCACGATGTTGACATCGCCACACGCACCCCAAGACAGCGTGTGTGTGCGTGTGCGCACGTGTGTGTGTGTGTGTGTGTGTGTGTGTGTTTTCTGCGGCTTAAGCACCAGGAAATCATGTTCAGGGTCAGAGGAGAAGAAACGGCTCGGGCAGGGAAATGCGACAGAGGTCCAGAATGTATATCTGTTTTGCATACTGTTTTTTTGCTGCGGTGATACAGACGCCATGGTAACGCTGGTGTTGCAGGTTACACGGAGGCAGGGCCGACTATGATTTGTGTGAAGACGAGAGGCTCAGTAGTTGACAGAAAACTGAAATGAATTGATTTACCTCCAAGAAGGCGAAATGAAAACAAGTTTCCGTATTTGACAACAAATATGCAACAACACAGGGAGCGTGGAGATTTGAATATTACAGATTGTATTTGTCTTGTGAAAAGGCTCCAGGTGGACACATCAAAACAGCATCAAGTGCCTCCACAAGACGTAATTACATTTCCACATCAAACAAAAAACAAGTTGGGCCAAATAGGAAATACACACATGTATGCAAAGACAGTAAATGTAGAAAGTTCTTCTTCAAAAGACATTACTTGTGGTTCCTTTTAAAGAAGAAGAGGATGATGAAGAAGAAGAAAAGCACTTGGAATAGAATAAAAAAAAGTATGAATTTGAACCTGCTTTATTCAGTTGCAGAACTTTAATTCAAATGAATCAGGCTGAGCCGCTCCCGCCAACCGTGCCCGGAGAGTCGCCGATCTCACCGCGCCAACATAACGATCACGGCAGCATTTCTCAATACAAACTGTTTTATGTGAACACCTCAAGCTGAGGGCTATAGAAATGTAGAATTAGACAAACGTGTTATTTTTTCTTTTTATGTTTTTTTTTTCTTCTTCTCTCACTCTCCAGCAACATCCCCAGGTCGGGGTGGCTGCGAGCAGATGCAGGCGCTGCACTTCCCTTCTGATAGTTCTGCAAAAAAAAAAGAGCTTTTCTTTCAACTTAAATCAGCAAATTGCGGAGTGCAGACCGTGGGGTATGTTCCTCTCTCCCCTAGAAAGAGTCGCTCGCAGGGATCAATTTGAAATTTAAATCGCGGTGAAATTGTGTTTGTCATTAACAATCAAATATTTGAACCATTGAAATACCTTTTTTTTGCCCCCTTTCTGCCTCTGCCCCGCCCCCCGCACGTTCGGGACATCACGGCATGGGGCATCGTTTGATGATGATGGATCAAGAAAAAAATTAATGGTGGCGATTCTATAGAAAAAAAACTTGAAGTATTGTGTACCAAGAATACCCAAAATCTTACACACTGCACCTTTAATGAAAGAAGATGGAGCAAGCCAAACCAAAGAGTTGGTTTAAATGGTGCAGTAAGGTTATAGGGACAGATGGAGGGAGAGAAGAGGTTCCTGACATCTGTGAGAGACAGTGTCTCTGCTTAATGTTCATTAGGGGCCTGATTGAATTGGGGGGTGTAGCACTGTCACTGTTAATAGAATGATCTCTAATTGGGGCGCATTAGCGCTATAGGATCTGGCCTGTGTCAGAGGCAGGAAGGCAGAGGGGAAGGTTACAGGATCACACAGTCTGAAAAACGTCCTGCTGCCCAGGCCTGAAAATTCTGAACCAAAGCAAATGTGACAATCCACTGAATAGTTGTGCAAAAATAGATTACAAATGGAATTATGACTGTTTACATGCTGTCGAGGCATGTTTTAGGCAGAGATGGACTAAATAGCATCAAAGAATATTTTGTTTTGGAAGTATGAAATCACTAGGTTGTGCTGTTATGACCAACATAATAATGAATTTGAAAACTGATGGCAGAGAGCAGAGCCCAAGAGTTCTCTCATCAAAATAAATCCACTAACATCAGTCACTGGACTATGCCTGAATTTTTCAAATCAATATTTATGTATCTTTCTTTTTTTTCTTTGTGAACCCTCGCAACATGTCCTGAACAACCACATCAAATGGGTTCCTCCTTGACCCATCCTACTTCCACTGAGCTTAATTGTAATACATAATGTGGCTTAGAGAGGAATGAAAACAGCACGGTCACCTTTGAGACATATTGTCCTTGTCAATAAGGATAAACAAAACATTTGTGCATCGGAACCATCAAAATAAAGTAGTTCAAATGAAAACAGGTCAAAACAAATAGGCAGAATGTAGAGAAACACAGAGGATTTACAAGACATCAGGCTAATTCTTGTAGATTCCAAATATGCCAACTGTCACCGTCCAATAAACATTTGCTAATCCTTAAATGAAAGAATCCTGAAATCTAAGGAACAGTAATAACAACATATAGTCTAGTCATCATTCAACATCGATGGACTAGAAATGCCAACTTACGTCTTTTACCTTAACCATTATATTTTATGAGGATGAGACCCGTGGCTCAGAAACTTAAGAGTGTATGAAGGAGAGTGTGTTATGTGTGCATGTGTGTGTGTGCGCGCGCACGTGTGTGTGTGTCCATATGCACAGTGTACCAGTACCCAGGGCTATGATGGTTGAGACATAGAGGTGAGGAGCAACTTCAAGGCCAAAGTAAGGTGTGCTCACGATAATGACGAGCACAAATGACCGCTGTCGCCTTCCACCAAGGCCCGTGTCTTGATCCATAATGGCCGCCCATAAAGGAGAATCATCATCAATGAAAATGACAGGTTATTAAGATCCAATTTTGGGGGGGGGGGGGGGGGGGCAATTTTGGGGGGGGGGGGGGTGGTACGGCTTTAGTATGATAGGTTAGCCATCTATAAAACCTTTACAGCCTGGCCCTTGACGACGTCGGTGCCGATTCCCCATCTCCGTGTGCAGTGTGCCAGAGACACATGCTAATAAGCCCACAACCTTTAATTAAGCAATATGTGTAAGTTGGTGGTCATTACAGCCTGATTTGTGAGCCACTTCATTACGCTGAGCACCGGCCAGCAGACACATATTCAATACAAATCAGGCCGGCCTGAATATTATCCTGCTTAATGTGAGGCCAATATTGATATTTTATCACTCGTCTGCTTATTAGTGACTTTTAGAATCTCCACGTTTCATTGTGGTGAGGCGACACAGGCCTTCATTACAAGTTTCCCTCAACATCGATTGTTACATTACAATTACAGTATAAACTAGCATATTGCATGTGGTGGATTTTTGTTGTTGTATATTTTAATTACTTTGCTGTCATTAAAGGAATAGTTCATTGTCATCTAGTGGGCAAAGCTGCATGCGACAGCTTAATACCAATCACCTTTCACATAAAGGAAATATGATCTTCAGCTATCATAAAGACAACACAGGTGGTGTACATTCTGGACAACTGTAAACACGATGCAACATGTAGACTACCTGCTTCTGACGTAAACATAAAGGGCTCAACACTCAACAACGTAACCATAATTATTGTGGATGGAAAACTTCACCCAAATCTTACACACAGCACCTTTAACCCAGCAAACCTGGAAGCAACACACGTATGTACCTACCTTCAACATCTTTTCTGTTTCTCCCTTTCAAAGCGAATGAGCGCGTGTTGTTTTCAATCGAATGCGACTGATGAAATGTGTTTTGATTTGCTGAAATACTTGTAAGAGAAGCAGAATGCATCATGGGAAGTGTGGTTTATTATAGTGCAGTTAATGTTGTTGAAGTAGCACTTCAAATATGAGAGATACGTTAATTTCAGTGTCACGTTATCAAGTTTCATGATGAAAGTCACATAACAGCTGCTTCACGTCAGCATCTTTAAGTCAAACAGACAGTTGATAAAAGAGTTAATATTAGTTGAAGTTCTAACTCTCCGACTAATCTTTGCTCTGTTGTCATTGGCTCAGGTCTTGCAGCGCAAAGCTGGAGCCACACCCACTTCCCCCTACTGGCTCGACACGGTGGGACCCTGAGGGGATGAAACACATGATGAAACTGTGTAAATGCTGCTACGCAAACAGAAGATAAAAACAGTTTGCACAGGTAAGGGGGGAGGTGAGGTGGGGCGGTGGTGGGGCAGGGGGGGGGGGGGCTGTCACATGATTGTGTGATCAAAACAAAAAAAAAAAAAAAGGGGGGAGGGGGGGGGGGGGGGGGGGGGGGGGGGGGGGGGGGGGGGGGGGGGGGGGGGGGGGGGGCTGTCACATGATTGTGTGATAAGGTGATGGGAAGTTGTCAAACACAGTGAGTTTCATGGAAATAGACACGAGCAAGAATATCAGGTTAACACTCACGGCTAAAGAGTTTCTTCCGTTGGCGCAGCTGGTGTGCAGCACCAGCGCCCCCCTTGGCCTCCCTCGGCTCTGCACCTTGGTTGGGAGCCATCCTGGGATCGGCCTGCACTCTCTCGATGTCACCGATCACCTTGAGAAGTAAACCTGTGTTTAGTTAGCAGCGGCGACTCCGTTATTGAAAACAAGTATTTCCCCTTGTTTGGAAACGGCAGGGCCCGAAATATGCATCGGGCATCTGAAAGTGCAGGTTGAACTTGGCTGACGCTGAGTGAGATTGGCAGTATGAATAGTATACTCTCCTCAGGGCTGTGGGGTGGTGTTGTCATGCAGCGGAGTCTGTCCTGTGCGTCGAGTGAACTTGGAGGAGAAGTGGAAATGGAGACTACATGACACACTAGCTCTGGTCCCAGAGGGGAAACAGCTCTCACGACTCTGAACTGGCCTAGTTCTGTGCAGTGATTGGAAGTCTACCACTTAAATCTGCCTGCTTGAGCCCATGATGATATCATACGCTGATATTACAACACACTTATTGGACGCAGGCGGGATATTTAAATATTGGTGTTGACTAGTTTCATAAAGTCGCAAATGTCAATCCCTTTCAACCTTATATTTGCATGTACAACCACGTTTTCTTAAGCACTAATAAACTTCTTTTACATTACTAATAGAAGAGTTAGTGAAGCTGAAGCTACCAGTCATAGATGGTTAAGATCCATTAAAATCAAACCCTTTTCCTTTGTCTATAGAGAAGTTTGCCTCTCTGTGTTTTCCTCTGGTGCTATTTCCGTTGACGTTAATTTAAACATTCACCTGGGTCTCTCCTTTTCTCAACCTTGTTTGCAGTCAGCATTTTTCAGTTGCTGTTAGTGGCAGTTGAATCCGTTTTACACTGTATAGGAAGATGATCCAGATTAGGTCATAATTTGCATACGATTATGGTAAGAAACTGGCTATAACTAATTAGAATCCAGATCCAGTTTGAATCCAGGTTTGACTAAGGGGTCTCGTTGTAGAGTTTGTATGCATTTCAAATGTATTTGTGGGTTGTCTGTTGGTACTGCAGCTTCCTCTTACACTCCAAATTCCTGCACATACTGGATTTAGGTTGATCATCAGTGTGAATATGACAATGAGTGGTCGTCTGTGTGTGTCTGGTCTCATCTCTGTACATCCTCAGCTCTTTATTCCATCACAGCAGCATCAAGTCCAAAATTGTCATTTGGCATTTCTTAAGTTACACATTACACAGATAGTGCCCTAATTAGGCAAAGCTGAGAAGGGGTGGGGGTGGGGGTGGGGGTGGGGGTGGTGCCATAGAGTGATTATTTATCTGAAACTAGTATAAATCATTAGATGTGGTGCACTTTGCAGAAGTCCTCCTCCGAAGCAGATATGGCTGCCAGGGAGGCATTAATCTGCTCATACAACATATAACACCTAACCAAGGACATCCTCCCTCTCTCTCTCTCTCTCTCTCTCTCTCTCTCTCTCTCTCTCTCTCTCTCTCTCTCTCTCTCTCTCTCGCTCTCTCTCGCACACACACAGACACACTCTCATGCAGCAGACAGAGCAAACTCACTCCCTGTATAAATCATATTCATATTTCTGAGGGCTGCCAATGACCTGATGGCAAATGAAGCGTGGGTCCTCGGCTCCGCAGCGGCAATCTGACGTGTGGCGTAGTAATTACAAAAGAGGGGTAGGAGGGAGAATTGATGTGCAGTTTGTCAATTAATGTTGCTGCAAGGTGTTTTCTTCCAAAGGTTAACTTCTTCATATTCTCTGCATGCTAAATTAGGTCAATATTGGTCCGGCGAAGGGTCGCCGTCATCGCCGTCATCGCCATCATCGCCGGCGCCACCAATTTCGTAGTCGGTGGGCTGAGGCGACAAAGAGTTCATGTTAAACTGGAGTGTGTCTCGATGATGAGGTGTCAAAGAAGATATAGATTATAAAAATCTACAAACTCCAAGGGGGACGTCTACCTTTAAAGCATAAGATTTGGTGACATCAAGTGGTGAAGTTGCATCTTGTACCAATCACCTCAACCATCTGAGCATGCAAGAGATCCTATGTTAGACTTCACTTGTCCTTAAAACCCAAAAAGTTCTTTAGTATGTCCACTCTGGGCTACTAAAAATATGGTGGCCCCCATGGAGAGGACCCCCCTCCTCATGCAAATATAAATTGAATTGGCTCATTTGTGGGAATATTATATGCAATAATATTATATATAACTATATTTAGGATACTATGAACATGTCTGTATGTAATTGTTTTGTAATATTTGTTTCTACCAGTGACGTGACTCAATTCACCGAAATTGTACACACTGCACCTTTAATTGTATAAACCATGCATAATGCAACATGGTTGTTCCTGCTGATGTTCAAATAAGCAAATGAAGCGCAGTTAAAAACCTGCTCTGTGAACAAACTGCATACCTTTTGTTTCTTAAGCACATCCTTAAAAAAAAAAACAAAAAAAAAGAAAGTAAAAGGGAAAGGGGGGGTGAGGGGGGGAACAGCTCTGCCGAAATTGCCGAGAAAAGTGTTTTTATTTATAGAAGTGGCTGGAGATGCTCGTCATCAGCGTTTTTTCCGAGCCATAAATAATTTGTGGAGAGAGGTAATATTCAAGCTGGCAGAGCCTTAGTTGTGCATCTTTAATGGAAGTTTTACAGAAGCCCAGCCAGTTTCTGCATATGCTGCCGTCTCCCATATGGAGGCAAGGAGACAAAAGGAGCACAGTTGGCTCGTCCTTATCTTTTCATAAGTCCGTCTACACTTAAACGTCCGCCCCGGAGACAGAACGGCACAGGGGGACATAAACCCACTGTGGTTTTTTAGGAGGCAGGATAATGACTTTGCCCGCCATCATTTCTCCATCAGCCATCTTGTTTCTTCAGACGGAGTGGTTACGAGGCCCCCTTCCGAAGGTCCTAGGTTATATAGATGCGTTTCCCGCGTGTAATTTCGGCCGCGACAGTTGTTGTTAGCAGCGCGTTTAGTGAGTCGGCAGCTGGGGAACATCTGTTTATAGGTAATGAGCATTTCACAAAGCTACACCTCGCTCTACCTGTAATGTCTTTTATTGGAGCGAACTGATGGGAACTGAACTGTTTCTATCTAACTTTTCTCTTTATTTTTTTATTTATTTCATTTTTTGTGCGGTTGTGATGCAGCCGGAAGATTCCCACACCCTGGTCAATATTACAGATGCCTGCCTCGGGCGCCACGCTGAACGAGAGCATATGACGGATCATTAATATTAACTTTCTTTAAACAGAATTCAATATGCAAGTCAACAAAGGCGTCATTATTGTTATATATATATATTTTTTTTTTTTTTTTTTCGCGCAGCCACACCTTCGAATGTGTTCCAAATTTTCTACCTTTCGCTAACGACACAACACGAGGAAAAAGCCTAAATTTCAGTCAACACGGCTGGTTCAATAATAGCTAAATAAACACAAGAAATATTTAGTTTCTCATGACTCTTGCTCAGCCGCTCACGCTGCAGCAAATCAAACAGGACACACCTCGCTGTTCTGCTCCTTTCAAACAGTGTCTAACAGTGTCTATAGCTCAGGGCGCCTCTTCCAGGACTTGCTTTTTAAAGGTGTTCATTTAGACAAATTTTGGGTGTAAATTTGTGGGTATTATGCAAAGCCGCCGGCCCCCGGAGCTGTGGTCATGTTAGTCTAAGGGAGGAGCGAGTCCTCGGGGGCATGGGCGTCCAGGACACTGCCTGGGAAAACAGAGCGCTCTTAAGGAAATAAGTCATCCGTCAATATTTCCTCAGTAAATGGAAACAGACTTCTTAAGAGGAGCAGGATTACCCTTTTAACTAAGTGGGGATGGAGAATTAGGTTACATTATTACACAGTCAAATGAAGTTAGATATATTTTTGGCACAGTCATCATCCTCCTCCTCTAAGACGGAGAAGATTTCAAGACATAGAAATAAAGGACACCATTTTGACTCATATTACAATGATAAAATGATGTTATTTATAGATTGAATTGAAATAACTTAAAATAATATTATATGGTAACATGTTTTGAATCAGCCATTCGAAAAATACTTTTTCTCTTGCATGATGTTTTATTGTCACTGTTACCAAAGCATAACCGCATCACTATAAGCTGCAATATTTGACTGAAAGACCCATTAAATTGCTTTAGAATGAAAGAGGAGCAGAGATGAACTTCTCTACATTGGCTCCTATAGCAGAGACGCCACAGCACATTTTGAAAGTTATTTAATTTTTGTGTAAGTGGCCCGTCTGCATGTTATTTCTCTCCGAGGAGCTGTCAACTTACATCTGAAGGCAGTTTGTACACAGCAACCCATTGCAGTGTGTGTGTATGTGTGTGTGTGTGTGTGTGTGTGTGTGTGTGTGTGTGTGTGTGTGTGTGTGTGTATCACTGCCAGAATTTTATAAAGCTCTAATAAAATCAGCTCAAGTGTTCTTCAGAGTGCCAGGGATGCCCTTTGGTGATCCCTGGATCTTGCTCTATACATAAAACCAGTCGACATATTCAGGGGAGGATTAGTTTTGAATATGTAAAGTGGGGGTCTGCCTGTGGTGTGCTCTCTCTCTCTCTCTCTCTCTCTCTCTCTCGCGCGCACGCGCGCGCTCTTGCTCTCTGCGGCACTGAGCTCCAGTGTTATCGCTCCCCGCTACCAGCGGAGTGAAAGAGGACGCCATCGGCATCTTCTGCTACCGGAGGCCCCTGCCTGTTATGTTGTGAGGGACAGGCAGCAACACCCACGGGACACAGTGGGTGTGAGAAAAGAGAGCAACAGAGAGCGGTCGGAGGAGGGAGTGTGTGTGTGTGTTTTCTAGGCACGCTAACACCTATCTTTCACTTAAGGTGGCCTCTATGAAACTCCCTTCACAGCTTTGAGAATAGTGTGTTGGCAGGATAACAGAAATGTCAGGATGTAACTGTTTCTCTCAGTAAATGGAGGGTGCGTGTGTGTGTTGTGTGCGTGTGTGTGTATGTGTGTGTGAGTGTGTGTAAGTGAGGAGTTTGTAGATGATGGGTGTCTTGAATATGCAGTATCTCATTACATACACCTCAGTATTATCCAGCTGCATGTGTGTGTGTGTGTGTGTGTGTGTGTGTGTGTGTGTGTTGTATTATTGTTTTCATAAGAAGTGAAATTCTGTGTGTGTGTGTGTGTGTGTGTGTGTGTGTCTGTGTCTGTGTCTGTGTCTGTGTGTGTGTGTGTGTTTGTTTGTGTGTGTGAGTTTGTGTGTCAATGTGTGTATGCTCTGTTTGGCTACATTCAACTTTCCCCAGATGTCTTATCTGCTATGCACAGGTCTGGAGGCTACACACACACACACACTCACACACACACACACACACACACACACACACACACACACACACACACACACACAATGACGGTAATATATGTGCCATGCCATACGTTTACTCACATGAGCTCAGCAGTGATGGAGAGCCATTAGAACGCGACGTTGCCCTCAGAGCTAATTGTTTGCAACTCCTCTGACATTCAAATGTCCAAATGTTCATTTTGTCGGGATGATCCTGGTCGAATAACGTGAAGCAGCTTCCCGCCTCTCTTTCTCTCTCGTGCTCTCGCTTTTTTGTGTTTGTTTTCTCTCACTATTTAAATTACAGTCATCCTAAATCATAGCACAGGATTAGATGGTTTATATGATACAGTACAACCTGAGACAGGATGTTATTTGTGTAGGAAGCTGAGTTTGCTTCAGCAGTAGTAGTTGCATAAATAGGTTAAGTAAAAAATTAGATGTGATTTTTGATTGCTAAAGATATACATTTTTATTATTGAAACTTCTACAGACTGAAAATAAGGTAGTAATAGCTGCATCAAACGATGTCCTAATATTCAGATATTCTGAAAGGCATGTGTCATTTTCAAAGCAAAGTATACATCAATAAATTCTACCTTGATAGACTGTATGTCGCTGCCATACCTCAACGATGGTGCCATTGGATTGTCTGAGGAAGTGTCTGTATCTCTGCTTTAGTCCGCTCAGGTAGAGGGTGTAGATGACCACATGGGTGCTTGTCTCGCCCCGTGGGTGGCCCTGTGAACCCTCCCTCAGTGCAGCACTGCTGGATGCTTCAGAGCCTGGCAGAGGGTCCTCTGTGCTCCAGATGTAGTCGTAGACTGCCACCTGAAACACACACACACACAAATAAAGTATCAATATCTTGAATCGACTTTATTCATGTGATAAACGGAGGGCAACCAAAATGTAAAAAAAACCTATCCACATCCCATTGAATCCAGGCAAACTTCACCTTGCCTCTCGTTTTAATTACATCCACCAGATGAGCACCAGTGGTGTGCACTACATCAGGCGCTAATTCCTGCTAGTGCACGAGTCCTATGGGGCCTGATCTGTGGCAGACAGAGAGACAGGTTGTTTTTTGTAATCATGCATATGTGTGTATAATCCTGCTGCCAGGCTCCTCTGTGCTTGTGTGTGTGTGTGTGTGTGTGTGTGTGTGTGTGTGTGTGTGTGTGCATGTGCATGCATGGATCAGGGCCACACACACCTGTAATGTGCTGCCCTCTATTAGGATGAGACACAGGTAGCAAGCGGAGCGTATAACGTGTTATATAGGTCATGTAACTTGAAGTCATCCATGTATGAAGATCATGGAAGCTCTCCCCCCGCTCTGATAGCATCTGCCGGTGAAGGCTCTAATGTCCGCTGTCATAGGAGATACACAGCGTAAATATGATTATAAAAACTAAAAGTGGTTTGTCCTAAATTAATCCCAAATTCACATTCACAATGTCAGGCGGAATGTAGGTCCATGTCGCTTGTTTTAGGACGTGATAATTAGCTGCAAGACCTCATCTACACACGAGTAACGCACGGCTATAATCTCTTTCATTTGAGCTTTAATTTTAAATATCACACACACACACACACACACACACACACACACACACACACACACACACACGCGCGCGCACACACACACACACACACACACTATACCCACATGGGAGCTTCCTCCATTGCTGTAGTGATAGGCAAAATAAAGTGAGGTTTGTGTGTGTGTGTGAAATCCTTCTAAAGGTACAGTGTGTAAGATTTGGTAACATCTAGTGGTTATATTGCACGTTGTATCCATCACCTCACTCCAAGCCTTCTGAGCATGCAGGAGAACCTATGGTAGCCCTGTGTTCAGTATGTCCTCTCTGGGCCCTGGACTGAGAGGACCTGCTTCTCATGTAAAGAAAATAATAATAATATAAATAATAGTATAATAAAAAGATTATATAATGATGATGATGATGATAATATTAATGATGATGATGATGATGATAATAATAATGATGATAATAATAATGTTAATAATAATAATAATAATAATAATAATAATAATAATAATGATAATAATGATAATGATAATGATAATGATAATGATAATGATAATGATAATAATAATAATAATAATAATAATAATAATAATGATGATATTAGGTAATTCCGAAGTAAAAATGTCTACCAATAAAAGTGACAACAGTGACCTAAATCTTACACACTGCACCTTTAAATGCATTTCTGTGTTTGCATGTGTTTGCATCTATGTACAATAATGAAACACACGGGCCCCGATGAGAACTACTGTATATTAACAACACACTCACTCATTTACACATCCAGAGTCACAAAGAGACGTCTTTGAGGTTGTTTGTAAAACTCAAGGTGACCCTGGAGTAATTATGATTTGCCTAAGAAAACAGGAAGAGGAAAAGGACTCGGTGAGTGGCAGGGTCAAGTTGAAGGAGAGGTTTAATTTAGTGGTGCATGGATGGATGTCACTCAGCACTTGTGAACATTTAGCCCAAACGCAACTCTAGGCACTAGGCTGTGAAAACAGTGGGAGCCATTATCACACTTAGTAATTAGAGGCATTGCATAAACTGCGATCAGCGTTAGACCCCCCCCCCCCCCCCCCCCCCCCCCCCCCCCCCGGCGTTAGCCCCCCCCCCCCCCCTCCCGCACCCCCTCACCCCCCATCCCCAACCCCCCATTAGGAGGAAAGACCTCATTGTCAAAATGTCAAAAAGTCATGAGCTCATCGAGGGAAAGGAGACTTGCTACGAATATTCAAAGTGTGTGTATGTGTGTATGTGTGTGTGTGTAAGAGAGGGAGGAGGGGGTGGGGGGTGAATCCCTTCAATGCTAATTCAGCTGCTCATTAGTGAAATCGCCTCAACTGTGCGTCGCCTCTAGCTTGGCCTTGGTCCACACTGGGGGAAAGTGATTACCTGAATTCCGTCAGTAATCAGCACCTTGGCAAGATGGCAATCAGTCTGTTTGGATAGCATGGTGTGTATTTTGATTTGTTGCTTTTCTTTTGAGAGAAAACTCGAGCGGGAGAGTGCAAAGAAAATCGGAGATCTCTTCCTTTTCCGTCACATAGTATACCGTAAAGAAAAATACAAATATTTTCATGTCAGGAAAGATGGAGAAAACATGCTTCCCTGCTCTTCAGGCAACAGGAAGTGTGGTTATGGATCTTCTAAAGAAGAAGTCCATTGCTGGGGACAGTCTCCCCAGTCAGAATTCAAATATCATAGGTTGTATGGACATAAATGGGATTGGATTGCTTTCAAAGATAAGCGCCAACACTGATGACCATGTAGTGTAAATAAAACCATGATCCCAGCAGCAACAGTTTCCCCATCTGTCCCCTGACAGCTTAGATTGCTGTATATCTCTGTGTTATGAACATGTCTGCTTAGAAGATACCCTGCCGTGTTCTTTATATATATAAAGGGACATTTTCCAAACCTAATTGAGTCAACACTCTCCATCTGAAAACAACATGTGACTTAACCCCAATTCAGGGTTTGGGAGGATTGTACGGCTTTAACAGAGACACCATAGATCCTGCCTCTATGCACCTGTCGCGTGTGTGGTATGCATGCGTATGTATTTTGGCTTGCGTGAAAATAGATTTTTTTTATTCACGTTTACCATACCGCCATCATATGCTAATTAGCATGTGAAATCTGCTTGACAACACCAGTCAAAGGCCTGAAAAGGTGTTTGTGCGTTGGGTTTGGGTGATGCCATTTCATGTAACGCACCCTGCTTCTCTGGATGCATCAAAGAGCATTAGAGGGCCCGTCTGCTCCACACCACTCTGTTCTGCCTCTGTTGTGTTGTGTGTTATGGTGCTCGCCTGGCTTCTTGTCCTAGCCTGAGTGCTCTCTCCACTCCGCCATTGTTCCATGTGATAGCACTAAGTGACTGATTTAGGTTCAATGCCTGCACGGAGCAGACAGGCCAGCTGTGGGTTAAGCAGATAGCATTCAAGTGAGCTAACCCAATTCAAACCCAATCAAGCTGGGATTTATTGTTGGGGTCTGTATTTAGAAATCTGATAGAGTCCACATCAGTCCCTTGACTTACATTGAGAGAGACAGGCCTTATTTCTTTTAGCGGATGACTATAAATGGCAAACCATGTTTTCCAGCAGGGACATAAATTTCAGGATTTGTAGACATTACTGCAAATGCACATGGCAAATGGGAGGGAGGGAGGGCAGAGGACACAGGAAGTGGGGATGGCACAGCTGCAGACGTGGCTTCATATTCACAAATATAGTCTGTCTGTCTTTCTAAGGGAAGAGATGCGATTTCACACCTGCAGAATCGCACCATGGCAAACATGAATGCAGAGTGAAAGAAACCAATGGCACATGTGGATACGTTTTTGTTTCTAGAAATATACTGTGAATAGTAATAAAATCTGACTGACTTGTCAATCATTCTTATTCATGTGTGCAATCGGGTTACACCAGTAGGAACTTTTGGAGTCCAGAACTGTTAGTTGAGCTGAAATACAGATCAATATACCGACTGTGTGTGTCTCTGTGCACATTCACTGTGTACTGTTTGTGTAACAAGTGATATTCTGGTTCTGTTCCAACATGGTGCAATGTTTATATTGACACTTCTAATAGTGAAGAACAACACATATTACTGGAACAATGATCTTGCATGTCAGGTATTTTACAGTTCTATAAGTTGTTATGAGAGGAGATACTGTGAGTCTTCAGGAGATTCTAGAACATAGATATAGGATGCCCCTGCTCTAGCTTGTGGTAGCTTGTTGCACCATCAGGGGAGAATAGTCTGGATTGTGTTGTGTGTAGGAAGATCAATGTCACACAACGTTCCATAGAGGAATACGACAGTCAACAGGCAGCAGAGGCCTTAGTTAGATTACTTCAAGGAAATGGGTGCAAACTTATATGAACATCTGTCTTGAGAAATCTGATCACAAGTACCAAAATGTACAAATCACCATGTGGTGGTCAGTGTGGGTATTGTGCCAGCACTACAAATAACAGTGTGTGGTCTTTAGAAATACATTCAATAATGGGTCAGTGACCTCAGTTAAGGATATTATCCCTCACATGTGATCCACGATGTATTTCCAACCAATGACAGTGGAACTCTATGCATACAAGAAATCAAGAAATGTCTACACATAGATATACAATCGTAGTTTTATCTAGGCATCAACTGGTGTGCAGGCATGCAGTGTTAATCAACAGTGAATGTGCATGTTTTGTGTAGTTTCTGGTTCATGAGGTACACACAGATAGATATAAACCTACATGAACTTAGAACTCCATTGAATAGATTGGCTGCCTTTTGCCTACAATTCCTGATCCAGCCGGTATTAGGCAGATATCTGCTACTACCATCGGATCGTTTAATCCCTGGTGTGCAAATCATTTGATGATTTTGGAATTCCAGTTGTGGAAATCCTAGTTTGAGGCTTCACTCTGCATCAGAGCCTCAGAAATAAAGGAGAAATGCACTAGGATACACGTTATATTTAAAAACTGACCCATATTCATACCTAAATTAAGATCTAAACTTCCAACTAACAGCTAAAAAGAGGGCAGACTGTTTCTGGGAATTAAATAGTAATTTTCCACTGGGTGACAGACTGATCTCATAATAGCTTTGTCTGGGAGAGGTGCGTTGCATTTTGATATTTCCGTCTCCCTTTGTCCTTGACTGTCACAAATATCAGCGGCTGACATTTTCCTCAGTTTTGTCACGTGTGAGACATAAACACTCATCTTAAACTAGCCTTCTAACTGTCCCCACTCCAACCTCCACGTCTCAGCTGACAACCCAAACACTTGTCACCTCGCGACCTTGCAGAATACACTGCCAAGCAGATTAGAAGTCACCCACAACCCAATAATGTGTCCCCAACTCCACCTTTAAAAAAAAAAAACACTGCCACAAGGGTGGATGCATCACTGATTAATAAACACAAACTAACAAGGCCCCAGAGTGAGTTATGTGCGGGTATTTAATATTAAGCTTTTATTATGAAATCACTGTTGTTCTCACATAACTTTGCATTTGAAAGTGTTTGTTTGCATATGTGTGTGTGTGTGTGATGTATGGTGCTCTTGTGTGTGTGTGTGTGTGTGTGTGTGTGTGTGTGTGTGTGTGTGTGTGTGACCGGAGGGAGGAGAGATGGAGCAGGTCTCCATGGGACAGGCAGGCAGAGCCGGGCTGGCCACCGTCCAGGACGGGAGCCCGAGGCCTGGGCACATACAGGCCTGTTAGTCGCCCTGATCCGCAAGTGATTGATCCAAACTAGATCATTCACCATCATTACCATTCACGCACCCTCTCTTCCCCAGGTATCCTTCCCTCTGTCTAATTTGATCATCCATTTGCATTGTTCCCACAGACTAATTAAATCTTTCTCCTCTCTCTCTCTCTCTCTCTCTCTCTCTCTCTCTCTCTCTCTCTCTCTCTTTCTCTCTCTCTCTTTGTCCCTCTACCTCATTTTACCCGTCGCTCTCACTCCCTCTCTGCGGCCATCGGTATGAAAAATAATGCAGCGCATGTTTTAGCACATTATTATTATGTATGAAATGTGAGGGTGTAATGTATTCCAGTTGGTTGTGGTCCGCCAGACCCTGCCCATAATGAACGCAGCACAACTAGGCTCATTACACAGCCTCTGTGAACATTATACCACCTCCTCTCTCTCCATTCGATCTTTCACTCGCTCCAAACTCAAAGACAAAAGCTGCTGACCTTCCCTCCGTCCACCGCCCATCCACCCTGTTCGCTGACTTCTCCACGTCATGCATGTAGGAGGGGCCGGGGGTTTCCTCTCCTGCCACCACCACCATCCCTTTGGTTGGCGAGTCCGTCCCACTTGGCTTTAATTTACAGTGGGAAAATAATTAGTATCTCACTTTTGCAAAGAGTGGAGTGAAAATGTAAACAATGCTTCCCTGCGGGCGGGTGCTTCATCACTTTGACAGGTGCATTTGAATTTGCCTGGGTGGCGGACAGGCTTGGTTATTTATGTGTCAGTCGCACATGGAAGCCCCGGCTGTGGCTGGGACTGTAGTCGGGACTGAGAGTATGGGGAAGAGACTGGCACTGTGTAGTGAGAGTAAGGGACAGGGGTTTGAGTTCTGGTTGTGGATCTGGTGTTCCTGGTTGGGATTTAGGGTTGACCCTAGCATGAGGCCAGACTGGGAGTGTAGCTTCATGTGGAGGTAGTGCTGTGGCTGAAGATGGATTACGCCTGTGAGACAGGACATTGATCACGGAAGTGAGATGTATCTTGGTACGATCTTGGATGTGGATGGTGCGTGAGTTGGTTTTGAACTTGGCCTCATGCAGGGCCGGTACCAGCATGTTGCAATATGAAGGAGTGCCACCATTGTTCAAAGTGTATTCTAATCTCAAAGATCATCTGAGGATGTCTGATAAAATGCCAAGTTGAATGGTTATTAGCAAACATGCTGTAATTAATTCTAACTGTAGTGATATTCAGTGGATGAGCCAGATCTGACTTATACCAGGCCAGGTGTGCATCAGATTGTGAATAATGTACCTTGTTTTCCACTGATGAGTCAGCAGTAAGAATCTATTTTGCTGATTCGTGTCATCTCAGTTTAGTAAAAGATGTGTTGTTGCCAAATGTTGATGCAATTCTTTCTAAACAAAAATGGTTGCATCAACATTCAAATGTAATATGCATCTTGTACAGCAGTGACTGAACGCAACAGGACTCAGAGGCGCTCCTCTACTTCTAACAGTGGGTGCGTGATGGACAGTTTAATGTGTATGAGCTTCCCTTGGTTGAAATTCAGTGAAGTGGAATTACAGGAATGTTGTGGAGCCATCACGAAAGCAAACTATGGCAGAATTAACACATGTGAATGGTTGACATGTGTGTGAGGAATGAACTGAAAAGCAGCAATTAAAGACAAAGCTGATTGGGAACTCTGCACTGGCCCGAGCTGATGTTTGGGACGTCTGCACGCTGACTCAGAATGTTATACTGTTGTGTGTGTCTTGACAGATATAATGAAGAAGTACATGTACATACACTACATTTGATGTGGTGAGGCTGAGCTGTATCAGTATACGTAGTGCTTGTATATTTGTGGTTGACAGGCTTAGTGGAGCCCAGGGGCCTATGACTGGATCAAATTGGCCTTGAGTAGGTGAACGTATGTGACTTCAGGATGTATGACAGCACATGAATGCATCACACAGCCTGATGATGGGTCCGTTTGTGGTCCGATTGTTTGTTGGATTCCGAGCTGAACTGCCCTTTTACATGCGCCGCACACAAGGTTAATAGCTTAGCGAGGCATTATTTATGGCAGACTGATCATGTTATGAGTGTTTTCTGTGGCTTTCATGGTCTTTTAATCAGCTGTTAATGAGGAACCAACGTACTGTGAATCAGAGCTGAGACCAAAACTGCGCTCTGAGTCACCAGTGAGAGGCGTGCAGCTTTAAGTCGGGGGTTTTCTCTGCGGAGATGAGGGTAGGGTATAAAGTCCATATACCAAATATATCAAGAAATGCTAAGAATGATCTGCCGCTCATTTGATCGAGCAAACTACTATGACCCTAATGTGAGATAAGGCTCTTTTTTTTTTACCAGTGCTTAGTTGATAAAGGTGAACACTGTGTTTCATTTTAGGAGTTGATGATCAAGATAAGGTGAGATAAGATAAGATAAACTTTATTACAGTGGGCAAAGAAGGTGTAGCAGGTCAGAAAGATTAATTGCACACACCTTATTGCACATACGATTGACCAGTGATAGTACTACTGCACCTACTAATATTTGTAATAGTGATACAGTACTGAAATCAGCATCGGTGGTGATATAACAATAATAGTAAAAGTAATCATTCATGATAATAATAACAGAAATAATAATATAATAATACAAAGTATCAGTTAGTAGTATAATAATAGTCAAAGAATAATGGCAATAATAGTGACAGTGATAATAATAATAATACCAGTGTTACATTTAGTTATAATCTTATTAGGTATTTTGTAGTCAATCTAAATGTTTTTTTTTTCTGTTTGCTTTACACTATAGACTGCTGTTAGATAGGAAAACTAGCTCTTTGTGTCTGGCGCTCTCATGAACACGCTGACTGACGTACAGACAGAAAGGGCCACTTCACTGACTCACAGGGCGTCTCAGAGTTTCGTTATGGTCATACGGTTCACCGATGTGGTATAACCCACGTAACTCCCTGCAGTGTCACAGCTCTCCACATGGAGAGTCCGACTGCGAACCGGGAGAAAGTCTGTCAAACAGCCAAGCGCTACGTCTTTCCCCGATGAGCCTGAAAAGTCTGAAACGTTTTTGTTTTTTTAAACTGTCAGAGAAAACGATTAAACGAGGAGAACGAGAGTGAGAGAGGACTCGACTCGCTAACCCGACACAACCCCCCCCCGACTAAATCAGCTGACTGGTGGCTACTGGGTGAGCGGGCGGTCCACTGAGGGCCGAGATTTTGGTAAACCGCCAAACACTGCTGCATTTTGGGCTGTGGAAGGATGAGAATGTTTCAGTTCAAATCATCTCGATGAGTCTCGTTTGATCAAATCTCCATTTTTTGGTGCTCATCACTCATCAGAAATGTGGATGTAGTGTTCAGTTCATTAGTGAGCACATTTGTTTTTCTTCTCCTTCTGGTTCCTTGGCATGAATTTGTTCATTGACAAATACAAACCTCTGTGTGTCTTTGAAATACTGACATGATAATGTTGCAAAATTGAAACGCAGATCTCTGTTATTGACTCTGCTCCCACCTCCACCTTAAAGTCAGCCGAAGTTTTGTTCAGGATGAACTTGTTTACTTTGAAAAATCTTTAGTTATGATCTATAAAATTAGGTGGAAAATGTGAAAATTCAAAATATTGACTGTAATGGGGAAATTAACACCTTATAATGGATATTTCCTAACATATCTGCATTTTGATATGTAACAGCCTCATGTCATATTTGCTAATGCTAACTTTACCAGCACGCTGCATAGAGACCTTATCCAAACCACTAGCCTTTCTTTTGTGTACGACCACATGAGCCACTTTGCCATTGTAATAGATACTTTATTTCTCTTAAAGGTAATTGCAACCTGGCATCGTAGTAGGGATGCACAGGTAGAAGAAGTAAGATGTTACTGAAGGAGAGGGTAGAAAAGGTTCCTTCTTTTGTCCACAGATCCTCATTCACACACACACATACACAGTAACACTCATCTACATGCTACACACACATTTACACACACACACACACACACAACACACACACACACACACAAACACACACACACACACACACACACACACACACACATCCATGCTCACAAACAGACAAAGCCTCACACAGTGAGGCAACGCATGCATGCGTCTCCAACGCCTGCAGGCGCTTGGGGCTAGGCAGCAGGGAGAAGGGGGAGGTGAGGCGAGGGGAAGGGAGGGGAGGGGAGGGTTGTGGGGAGATGAGGGGGTGGGGGAGGAGAAGGAGGAGGAGGAGGGGGGGGGGGAAGCCCAAGGAGGAGGAGGAGGGGGAGGAGGAGGAGGAGGAGGAGGAGGGGAGGAGGAGGATGGGGGGGTGCACTGTGCAGAGGCTCTCTGAGCTGTAGAAGGTCAATCCCTCCACTCCATCACCACCACCACCCCGTGTATCAGAGCTGGCCTGGGTTCAAGGCCCGTTTGCTGTGCTCATACCACAGACTGAAAGTAGGCACACACAAACATGTGCCAACAACGCGGGCACACAGATGCATGAACCAGAACATATGCACCGGGATCACTCAGTCACACGCAAATCTGAAGCAATGCTCATGCACACTGTGGCAAAGATGCACCGATTTGTCTTCATCATGGGTCACAATGTGTAAGTGCATCTGCTTTTCCACAGAGATGTATGGACATACAGTGTGAAGCCACTTCCACGGCCACTTACTGGCCTCATGAAACACAAACACACACACACACACACACACACACACACACACGCGCACACACACAAGGCCATGTTGGGTACACCACATTGCACATGGCTGGGACCAAACCACAAAGCATAAAAGACCACAGACATACATGCATGGATAAGCCAAGCAATGTCAGCCATTAGAATGGAAATAGATATGCTATTATTGTAAATTTGGCCAATATGTGGTCGGTCGGCAGATATAATTGGAGCAGCTTGAAAATGGCATGGATGCACACTGTCAGCCGTGGCTTTGATTTGGCTGAAGCAAAGGTCTGCGTCTGGTTAACGCACCACTGGACAAGACAAGCAACCCATTTGTATTTGCATGCGGGGACACAAACACACTGTGCACACCACATAGTGACAAAACAGCTTGTATGCTACAGTGGCTCCCATCCACCCCGCTCTTATTACCCTGCCCATGAAGCACAGATCGCTGTCTATAAACATTTCAACTTGAATAAGCATCGTTAAAACGCAATAATACCCTCCATCCAAAAGTAGCGCAAACCGAATTGGACGTCAGGAAAAGATAAACAGGCAACAATGACTATATTTACAGTCAGAATGAACCAAACAACTTTAAAAGAGATTATCCAGCGCGATAGTATCTCTGAGATAATCCAGAAAATAAGATATGCATAATTCACTGTAACTAATCTCCTTTGCAGAAAATAAAGCCTACTCCCAGCCTACAGTAAACAACTCTGATAGATAGCAACCCATCTTTACTTCCAAGCAAAGTCTGACTCACAGATGGGCCCCAAGGAGATCACTTTTCCAGGTTTGATCCGGAGCATATTTACCTGCAGCTCAAGGGGGAAATCCATTTTCAAATTTGTATTTCAGTTTCTAATAGTGTCTGTTAAGTTTAGGCATCATCTGCACATTAAATGAATTACCGGACCTGCAAGTATGTCATGTCTAAAATCTGCAGGTTTCAAAACCTCTATATAAATTTCTGGTGTTTAACGAATATTATATTTCCAGGGGCACTTCACAAAATATCAAACATAAGACTTCAATCGTTGTATTATCAAAGCCAACATGTCTCGTCCTTTTGTGGCTCACTCCAGGTGTGTGAAAAACCCGTTTTAAGATGCCATGCTCACTTCTAAAAATTTCAGGAGCCCAAGCTTTGTGTTACGATGCCGCAGAGACGTGCCAAAGTTGAGCTTCGCCTTTGATATCCTCAAAATTTGACTTTGGATTAGCTTAAATCTAATCAGGCCTTCGAGGCTGAAGGTGATAAGTATCCAAGCCAATGACTGAATTGATGCTGGGAATCAGTGCGCGCACACACACACACACACACACACACACACACACACACAACACACACACACACAGACACACATACACACACACTCACTGCTCTGTCTCTTTAAGGTTATGAGTGAAACTCCAAATGTCTATCCCTCCTTGGGATGTCATGTGGGGCCGTTAAGACGCGACACCTGTCACAATCACCAGACCTTCTTCTTCCCCTCCAGGCCACAGGAAGTGGTCAAGGTCAAAGTCTTAAAAGGAACAGGGGGAGAGAGAGGGGGGGGGGGGGGGGGGGGGGGGAGAAGAAGTGACTAATGACAGACAGTCACAAAGAATCAGCTCTGTCAAGTTCAAGCTGTAAAACCTTTGTGAGTCAAAAGCTACATATGCATGTTTGGTATGTGTGGGTGAGTGTGTGTTACCTACATGGAGACACAATAGTTAGACAATAGTCCCGGCATTTCAATAAATTAAATATCAAAAGATTCAATGTGTAAGATTTAGTTTAAATGATTTAGTTTATAAACACTTGAAATGACAATTTATTGTCTTAATGAACCTTAACTGTGCCCTTTATATTTACATGAGCTAATGGGTCCCAGCTATAGCGGCTGCCATGTTTGTACAGTGCCAAGACTCCCATAGGTCTCCTTATATTCTCTGAAGAGTATGGCCAATGCACTGGTTATTCACCCGTAACATGCAGCGTTACCACCAGAGGCCACTCAATCGTACACATCGTACCTTTAAACCACCAGTTATCTAGAACAGGCTCAAGCTGACCTAATATTCCATGTTTCAAGAGCATCTACCAGAAGCGTCTTTCCATTCTTAAACTGTCCGGTTTGACACCCTCTGTGTCACATTATGGGATGGCAGAGGAGCAGGCCAGGATCCGGCCTCATGGAAGAGATAGAGGTTTTGGATCTCTCTCTCTCTCTCTCTCTCTCTCTCTCTCTCTCTCTCTCTCTCTCTCTCTCTCTCTCTCTCTCTCTCTCTCTCTCTCTCTCTCTCCCTCCAAAAGAGGAGCCTGCCCAGGCCCATGCTTTGGTAGATAATGACATCCTCTCCCTGGATTAATTGTGAAGGACACATTAAGCAATGGGGCTGACACTCCCTGTAATTAAACCGTTCACACCGACGAGTTCATACTGGAAGACTTTCTCCTTTCTCACTCAGTCTCCTGCTGGAACTGTGGGCTGGGCTTGAAATAGTTCATTGATGGGATAGGGGAAGCGTGATGGAGTGTTTGTGTATCACCTGGTGAGATAAAGAAGAGAGAGGGAGTGTTGGCCAGTGTTCATAGAGCGAGGTGAAAGAAGGCTGAATAAAGCAGTTCAATAGCTATTGTATAAAGGGAATGGCTTAAAAGGGGTGAAGCAATCAATCAGTAGAATAATGATAATCTAATCCATGATCAAAAACAAAAAAACATCATTTGAACATTCTATACTAATGAGCATTTTATTTCTTCAATGGAGAAACATTGTACAGCGCGATGATTCATACAATCCAATGAGAGTGAGTCACATCAAAGAGTACTGGCATCAAGTGTGACCTTATGTGGGAGGCTCTGAGTTTGAATCCCAGTTTGGTTGTAGCCTCGCTGATCATCCTCTCCATATTTCTGCATTTTCTACAGATACCATAGCTTACTATATTGCTGCCCACTGATACACTACTGAACCAGTTCAATGCGCACCTGGCACCTATGACATCTGTGATTGGTTCTGTCTTGACCGTCAAAACATAAATACTATCGATGATGGGTGAATGGATTCAACCAGAAGCATGATGCATTCATAATGATCTGTATGAGACCACTGAGATATGTGAGGATACGAGTCAATGCACTGTTTAGTGGGGATTCACTAGTCTCACCAATAGAAGAGACTGGGCCATTGACATGCTTGTAATGTTTCCATGGAAACGGATGTCCACATTAGTTGTGGTTTTTGTATATTGCATTGAATCAGTGATCCACAAACGTCAATTACTCAGAAACACTATTCATTTTTCATCAATGAATCATGTCTCCTCTTTCTTTTGTCTTTCAGAAATGATTCCACATGATTCTTGCTGCCATCTTGAAAAGCCAGTCTGCACAGTGGTGATCATCAAGTGGAGCTAAGGTAACACCCCCACACGCTTCACCCCAATGTGATAGAATGAAGTAAAGTTACAATCAAACTTGTAAAAATAAAGACTTGGCCACCTCCATGTATAGAACTATCTAAAACAAACAACTGTTAGAAATAGAAAAAGTTGCATGCCAACCAAAAGATAACACTGATGTCTGATTTTTGATGCATACCATTACACCCTGTAAATATCCACAGATAATTATAACCGAAGCCTTTAAATCCCCGTCGTGCTTTTTAAGATATTGTGGTATATGGGGTATTTTAAGAAATAACATTGTGGTATACATATTTTGAGGGATTATAGATTTGTTTGATTTTTGTCCACTTTTTTGAACCACTATGCGCCACTTCCACACATGACTGCCCAGCGAAGCCTGAGCTCCCTAATGCTCAGACTGTGGATGCTGTGCTCTGCTCTTACGTCAGCCCCCCCCCCCCCCCCCCCCCCCCCCCCCCCCCCCCCCCCCCCCCCCCCCCCCCCCCCCCCCCCCCTGTTCTTGCCTGCCAGCTTGCCATTGCCTGGGGGCCATCGGGGCCCTCAGCGATGTCCACTAAAAACAAAAACCATCCGCTGTACTTGAAGAAGCCACTATGATGTGACATGCACACGGAGGGGCGCGGCAAAGGTTTGCATGCGTGTACTCACACGTGTGCATGGCGATACGCACACACATGCTTCACGGTGTAAATGAACTCGCTATGTAGGTTAACAGCCCTGCATTCAGAGACATTCAGCTCGGCACATGAATACGCATGCACGCATGCCCGCACACTGACCACATTGCTCTTTGGTGGAGGTGACTGGGGGGTTGGGAGGACTCCAGTGACCTGACACTTATGCACACTCCCTCCCTCACACACACACACACACACACACACACACACACACACACATGCACACACACACACTCACACACACACACCATAAACCCGTAGATGCCCTCTGATTCCAGATGACCCCTTCCTGTGCCACTGGAGCACTCAGCTCCTCCTCTCCTCTTCTGCTGTTCCTGTGTTGCTGTTATGGGTTCCCGTTCAGGAGCTGAGGGCTCTATTGTTGTGTGACAGCGGTTCCTGTGTATCCCGCCACGGTCTGGTGCTTCCTCTGTCTACCCTTCCTCTCTCACCTCCATCTTCCTTTGCTTGTCTTAAGGTTTGCGTCTCGGGTGGCCTGATACTCACGTTACTGTACAATTCACGAGACTCGGGCAAAATACAGGCACTGGTGTCCACGAAAACCTTGTGATAGTATGTACTTCCTGTTTACTTTAACTGAAGTGTATTGTTGAGTGATCTCTGCATAGCCAGTGCATATCGCCACACACATTTGAAATACCTACAACCTAATGTTGCCTCACATTTGAATTTTTCACATCTGTCAATAACACAGACAATATGTTGTCTATATGCTGGTATCATGTCAAACTGGACCGCTGACATTCAGAGGCATATAGAAGTGATCAGCATGTTTAAAAGATACACTTGCCCATGTCCATGTCCCTAATGGCATTTATTTGATTATTTTCAAGAATTAAGAAAATCATAAGGTGATACATCTCAACTGAATTTCATCTCATAATGCAAATATTTAGAACAAAGACAAATGCAAGCAAAGTACTTTGCAAAATTCCTGTGACACATTTAGATTAAGTATATATACATACAAAACATCAGTTTGTTGTCTAGACCTTATAGATTGGAGCATGGTTTAAAACCAGTGTTTACTATTTTTTGTATTATATTTCAAAACAAACAAATTAGAAATATTCATCACATTATCTAAAATGGATTGTTATCCAGTCACAAGTGTCCTTCATATAGAACTGCTGTGTTGATGATTTTGGAGGTGAGTGAAGACAATCCCCCACTTCTACCCTAAATAGATCTTTATCCCCATTATTTGTCTGAAAGGGAAATAAAAACAGAACATTTCAAAATGAACCTGGGCGATGAGATTAAAACTTTTTGTCCAGAGGTGATTTAGTCGAGAGAAGACGACCCTGATGTCTTTGTCTGCTCCGGTACTATAGCAGATACCATTGCAGATTAAAATTAGAACAGGTTTTATATGATTAACAGCCAGACTCAGCTTATCATTAAGTCTCCAATCTGTGCAGTTTGAGTCTCAACAGGTTTACTCCCCACCAACCACGCTGCTGTTGCAAAGCACCTTGGGTGTTCCCAAACTCAGCCGCTGGTAACCCATTACCTAGACATATGGAGACAAACGGCGCGGCGCTACGCAAATGTTCAGGTTGCGAAAACATCTCCAGGGCCACCACACTAAACCCCCTCACTCCTTCTTCCTTCCTTCCTTCCCCACTCGGCTTTAATCGCTCCCTCTTGCTTTCAATTATCCCAATGTCACCACCACCACTGGGAAAGTTTCCATTTGGTGAATTAGCAGCGAAAGAGCGTTGGCGAGGGTGAGCCGGCACTCTGTCACTGTCATGGTGGTGGCTCTGACAAAACAGTTTGCGTACCTGCTTAAGTATCACAGAAATTAACACCTCCCTTCCAGGTACAGTAATCAAGAGGGTGACAGGAGACAATTAATTAGGTCTATCTGCATCACTGCCTTTACATAATTAATGGGGCTCATTACTGAACCCCTAGTATGATGTGGAGCATGCTAGCTCTACCTTAGAGCATCACAACACTATAAGCATTAGTCAAGTGTTGTTTGTTTGCTTCATTGTGCAGAGATTAGCCTTTAAGTGGGTAATCTAGTGTGCTGACTGCAGCTTCCTCCAGATACCTGTCTGTGTATGAGAGGCCTTTTACGCAGTCTGCTGGCTTTGATACAAGGTGTCGAAAACACTGATGTATCAGACTCTTCAACAACTCCATGCATCACATAGTTTCTACCTTTGGATAGACAAGTGTCCAGTCGTTGAGGTAACAAACAAATAGATGAATAAATAAATGAAAAGGTTCAGCCGATATTTTAGCTACGTTTAGTAAACTATCATTCTCTGATTTAAGAGTACTAGGCTCCTCATACCATATTTTAATAGAAATAGTTACCGGTGTCTATTTTAGTTTAGTTTATCACGGTAACTTCTTAAAACTCCCAACCATTGGTTTAATTAAAGGTCCAGTGTGTACGATTTGGTGACATTTTTTGGTGAAGTCGCATTATGTATATATCACCTCACCCTTCCCATCCGAGCATGCAGGAAAAACGATGGTGTTGAAACTTAAAAGATGTTTGGTATGTCCACTCTGGGCTACTGTAAAAACATGGCGCGCCCCATAGAGAGGACCCACTCCTGATGTAAGGGTAATACATTCAGGCATTTGTAAAAGTGCCAGTATATAACTGTTTTGTAATCATATTTCAACAGATAGTAATGACATGAATATCAAAATTACACACTGCACCTTTAACAGTGATTCCGTGTGTATCGTCTTGACCCATCCATCCAAAAATGCTGTGCAAGCAAAACAAAATATAGACCTAACAGTTGTAATGATCTGCTTCCAGTCTCCTTGCACTAACTTTCAGTTTGACTCTCTGTATCTTACCGCTTCTGTGTGGCTCCATAATGTTTTGCATATGTGACCTATTTTGACCTATGCCAATGAGCTATTGTTGTTATCATATCCAGTTATACGAATTTTTTTTTTTTTTCAGATCACCTCGAAGAAAGAGTTGATGCGTTAAATTAACATCCGTCTCTTTGATCATCTCTTTGTTCGCACGATCATGGAAAATGTCCTTCACCGCTTTAGTGTCTATGCCAAAGAAGCAGTCATTAAACTTTAAGTGCTGTGTGACACTTTTACTGCTTTCTCTGGAAACCATCCATGCATCTAGATGATTTTTTCGGAAAGGTGCCAGTGACAACCCAGCCATCCAATGCATAAAATGGTAATAAAAACTTCGTCGTAGGGTGGTTAAATGAAGAGATAAACAAACTCTCAGCTACATATCTGTGGAGAACAAAGTTGACGATGTTCCCTTTAAAACATTTCAGTTAACTGATGAAACCCCTGTTTCCTGTTCATCAACAGCACTTGAGAGTAACGGTCTGTGATGGAAATGGAAAAAATCCCTTCCTGAGATTAAATTCAAGAAAACACATGCAGGTCTCTGACACTTTCACCCTCTTTACTAAACTCTGCCACTGACATCTGACACCCGAGAGTAACTCTTAATCCTCGAAGCAAACTGGAACGATCATGTGGCATCGGTGAATCTTCAATATAAAGTTAATTGGTGAGAAAGTAAAAATTAGATTCTGTTTTATGGCCACCTTGTGAAAATTACAAGTTTGATAATAATAGGCCATTTGCAGGTTGGTTATTGAATGTGAATCCCGTTTTATTGGTTCAGTGCTGCAGGGTGATGCAGTGTGGCAGGGAATCTGCTGAGGTACGATAAAGCACGTCCAGAAAACCGCTAGAAATCGAATTGATCATCTCATGATCATGTTTCACTCAAGTTCTGCAACAAAGACCTTGAATAGATACATAATTATATTACAATACATGATTTCTGATGCTCTGCAAGTACATTTCCTCCATTAATGCCACATTTTATAACCTGCTGCCCCTCGTTATTAGGTTATTGAACTCTGCTCAATGTTTCTGTGTAAACATAATGAGTTGTCTGGTGCTTCCATCAGCTGGACCTCTTGTTGTGGTCAATGGTGGAAGATGATGTGGCCAATTGATCAGATCTTCAAACTATGTGCTCTTAAAACAAAGTAAACCCATTGTAAACAAAATATATTTTGTTTATTCAATGTTCGATATTAATATCTTGTGGTCAGCTATTAACACAGGTGTCTTTAGCTAGCTGCTATTGCAGCTGCTTGTGCTAAAGCTGAGTCAGCAGCTCTGACAGCTTACAAGCTGCAGCGGTGGCTTTCCTCCAGAGTGGGCGGGTTCATGAGGTGGGAGAAGCACAGGCAGCTGCGAGCAGTTAGTAGCTTTACTGTTGTTATTAGTTTCATTTTGGTTGATGCTCTCTCATATACAACGGTTTTTAGAAAGCTAAACGATCCTCCAAATTATTATAATCGGATATCAAATTCTAGATTAACATTTCTAGATTTAACATTTAACTTGGCTTTCAGAGACCTGAGATAGTGTTGGTGTCAAATGAGGTTAAAACACACCAGGGAGATTTGTACTTCCTGTTTATCCCAAATCTGATTTGTTGGACATGTCGTACTTTATCCTTTTTAAGAGTGTAACTTGTTCAAGAACTTTCTAAATTTGGCTCAATATCAAACTACTGCTGCTCCTGCCACTGCCTTGTTTTCCTCCTCCTCCTCCTCCTCCTCATCCCTTCTTTCTCTCTACACTGTGTTAATGAAGGCCTTGTGGCCCACTGTTATTAAAATGACGCCCTTGCCTCTGATATTAATTGGGTCCGTAATAAGGAATGCGTCGGATTCATTATTTAATTGCAAGGGCACGTTTGGAATACAGTTTCTGAAATGTATTTTTAATGAAAAACACTACATCCTGACCTAATCATATCAACCTTATTCTATCTAATTAAGGATGCATAAAATCATTAGAGTTGCAAAATATTAGTTTCAGCTCTGTCAGGCCGCTCCTTCGCTCGCCTTCATGAATATTTTTTTGAATTATTTCCTGTCGATGATAAATAGTTAATGAGGGAAAAATGACAAAAAATGTGCATGTAGGCAAATTAGTCTAATCGGGATATGTCTTTGCTGAGTTGGTAAAGTGACCCTTGTTACAATGATTCTGAAACAATGGCAGAGCCCACATCTGTAAAACAGCCCACTTGAATAATGTAGAAATCACAAAATGCAATAACCCTTAATTCCCATCATGCTGGAGCACATGTTAATCCAATGCTTTATCAGTTTAATATCACCAAATTAGCAACAGCGTGAATAGGTGTGCAGTAATTGTTGCCGTGGAGGCAGATACGCAGTAATGGGAGGATGATTTAGTGGCACCGCTGCAGCCAGAAGCCATCAGCGCCTCAATGAGGAATTCTCTTCATCACAAACTTTGGTGTAACTTCTTTCAAAGTCTCCAAAACATTGTGGGATTCGATTGTCTCCCAATAAACAGGTCCATCACCATCTTATTATGGAGAAGTGAGCCAGGGGTTGCAGCTCGCTTGAGCTCAAGAGATGGGTTTAAAGCAAATGAGCCCTTGGAATGAGAAGTTTAGAAAGTTATGTTTAGCTAGATAGTGTTCATTATGTTTAGAGAAGGTAAGTGAGGACACCTTCAAAAGACTGAGCTCAGAGTTTGGATAAGTCTTTGGTTTAGGTTCAGATGAGGGTTTCAATGAGATTAGACAAATCTGTGGGTCAGAACTATAAAGAGAGATGCATGCAGAGTTTTGATTTATATTGATAGAATGTTATAACATAATAATAGTGGTGTCCAACCGGTCATTCGGTGAGGAGCTCCATCCAGTCAAATGAAATGAACATCCTCTGCCCTTAACCCTCAGCATCAATAAGGAGAAGCTACCAACAGATAAACCAAGTTGACTTGACCAGATTAAGGTAGAAACCACAGGGAAAGTGTAACCTGGTAAAAAAAGGACTTTAAACTTCGTCAGGTTCATTAGATCAATATCTTTGAATTTAAATACCTCATAAACTGACTAAAATGTCATCTGTTGCATTGATTAAAACTACCACTATAACCAGAATCTGAGCTTTTACTATAACTGTATTTACCAAGTGATGCCATGTACAGTCAGAACCATTGTTGCTGTTCTCACAGTATTAATGTTTGATGTGATGGCACATAAAAAAAACGCATATGGCACTGCATATCAAGCCTCAAGCCAAAGCAACTTGTATAGACAACTGAGCTGTGATCATTATTTCCAGTTGTGTGAATAGTAAATGGACTGCATGTAGACTGCACTGTTGTGTCTGTCTATGTGACTGTTTGTCTCATTCACCCTGTTCACACACACACACACACACACACACACACACATAAACACACATTTAAACACAAATGACGGTATCTCCCTCCCTGGGGATTGAAACAGTGGCCTTGCAGCGACTAGTCAACTGCTTTACCCCCTTAGTCGGGAACATTTATGACTTTTCCTCATTGATTTTTAAATGTATTTATTTGACGAATCTGTGTGTCAGTCATTACTAAATATTGTCCGCGAACGCCTAATCCTGTTTGTAAAGATCCAGCTCCACTGTTCGGAGTAAACCTGTGATGAAAAGACTCATTGATTTAGTTAATAGGACGATGTTGTCGAAATGAGACCATTTCACACTCTTGTAAATATGGTTAGCTTCGGATAACGCGCTTTGGTACCGGGTTGTGAGACGACGCTAGTTCCCGCCTTTCGAGTGTGTCCTTTCACCACAATCACAATGTAATGTGGTTTGGGCTTCTATTTTTACCCCCTCTGCAGCGCCATGAACCCGTGTGAGCCGAAAGCGAGGGAGTTAATGAACGCGGCGAACACATGGTGAAAACGTGCGGCCACTAACAAATCCCGCAGATTAAATGAAAGGGAGCTGCGGTTTGATCGCTGCCCGCCGCATCCCTTATCTCAGTAAGTCACATTTTCAATCACTATATGCAAAGATGTTACATCGGGCGGAGGCTCCGTGTGCTAATGCACTGCCCTGCCCTGTGTCATCACAGCTGACCCGTGCCGCGCTGTCAGGCATGCAGCAGCCTCTACCGAGCAATAGTCATTTCATGGAGACGTGCTTTTATGCAAAGTGGAATTCCGCATTCCCATGCAGACACCAAGCCGTCCACATTAAGATGATTCCCTGTACGGTGATGTGCACCTGCATCCGGCCATGTCATTTCATGAATTGGATTGGATTTCACAGACGTATCAGATCACCTGCTAGATGAGTGTGTGTTTTGCTGACACGTGGGATCGCCTGCGTGTTCGTTAGTTAGCAGATTAATGCAAAAAAATTGCAGGAGCCATTGACATGAAACTTGATAGAAAGAAGCCTATATGCCTAATAAGCCTAATGTAACCCATAATATGTTGGGTTGTATCAGAATGTTTAAGATTGTAAGATGTGGTATTTTATCACGCGTTTCTCATAAAATAGCTTGATGATGATGATAAAAATATTTGCAAGTGATGTTTATGCGTCTGTGAAATTCTGAGCAAATCAAAATCAACGCAGCTCCAGTAAATGTAAATGTTGACATATAAAGGGATTGTCAGACCTGGAGGGATTTTTGGCAAAAATGTGAAATTATAAGATATTATGATTTAGAATGTGACCTTAAAATTCATCCTCATAAACCTAATGTCTTATGCTGATTAGCTCACCATTTGATCCTGTTTGTTCTTAGTGAAGTGGGTGGCAAGGACTGAGTGGGTGATTGTAGAATCAGCCTTTGAATGCCACAGTGATGACATCATCATGGTTGTCGTTAGATGTTTGCCTCAGTATCACCTTTGTCCTCCTCGGCTTTTCATTCTGCATATTTCCTGCTTTAATTTGAAAGTCTTTTTGTCATTTCACTCCCTCTTTCTTGTCATCTCTATGTGTCACCTTAAAGTTGTGACCGTATATTGACTCTCTAGTTTGGTATTCTAGCATTGTAAGGAAGTATACAGTAAATCAAATATGTATAAATGTTACTTTTAGGAATTTATTGGATTGATAGAACTTTGTGTTTGAGACTTTGATATTCAGCCCAATCCTGACTTTTAACTCCAGTCTATATAGTAGACTATACTCTCAATGACCTTCTGGTCCATTGTGTCAACTCTTAGTGACACTCACCTTGCGTCTCTCCCCACTGTAGCCTCTCCACTGCTCTGCCTTCTTGACAATATAGCTCAGCTCCTGATTGGACAGTTCCAGATCCTGAGGCAGGAAGTACATCCCCTCTTTGGCCGTCAGCCGCTGAAAGACGTCCAGCATGCGGGCGTCGTTGTGGAATCTGGGATGTAGAAGTGCGAGGGGTTAAGTTGCATATTGATTCACCATCTCTGCCTTGTAAATATCATACAAGGTTAAATGGCAAAGCAAAGGAAACATATATGTTTGCCTTATGTCAAAGACGGCGGTTTTATTATGATTGGATACTTTTTATGAAAATGCAGCGAGATAAAAGTCTAATACTGGAATCCAAAGCAAAAAGAGGAATCAAACAAATTGGCCTGTGAGGGGGAAGCTCTTTGGCAGCACAAGGCGGCTGCAGACACGTCTGTGTACACGGCTGCACATCTGCGTGGTCGTACAAGTGTTAGCGTGTGGGAGTCGGATCGTCGGATGTTCCTCTCTGCTAATGCCGCTCTTCAAAGATGGCAGCTGCAACAGACGCGCTGGATGCAGATGTATCGGGAGACGCCACCCTGAGTCACAGAAAAACGCCGAGCGCGGCGCAGAAAGCGCATCGATCCGTATACCTCCAGATGAGCGCGCACCACCAAAGTGGTGCTCTTCCTTTGCCGCGCAAGGGTTCACGAAGCCAACCCCCCGAAAAAGCAGAAATCAGCTTGTCTGTAAACAAATGCCTTGGCTGACCATCAAATCCCACAGACCTCGTGCCCTTCCACAGAGATGCTCGCCTGTCAGAGGGTAATCAACTCTCAAATAAAACCAACATCAAGGAGACGGGGATTTACAGAGGACGCTGGCGCCGAGCTTTGAACTCAGCATCATTCCCCATGGCTCCTGGGAGAGGGGTGTTTGTAGGATGTTGACCTCAGACACAGGAATAGCATGCATTCATCTTCATCCTACATTGGAATTGTGCTTCTCATTCATTTATGCGGCTTCTCTCTTGCAAAGATTCTCCACCGTTGCGTCTCGGTGCCTCAGAACAGGCTCATTTCCTCGGTGTAGGAAGTGCTTAGAGATGAGTGATCTGACCTGGATGATGAGGCTCGTATAGGTACCCCTTTAAGTGGAAGGGGTTGCCATGACAACGCAAACAAACGTAGGGAATCCAGGTGAAGAGGATATGACCACAGTAGACAAAGAGGGTGTGGGAAAATGACAATGCACATGCATGTTGTTGACAAGTTCTGAGCACTATACTAATATGTAAATGATATAGTATGATATTAATGGGTTGTTCATTACAAACTGTGAATTAATGCTATTAATATCTGTTTTTTGAAGGATAAAAGCTTTTTTGAATTTTCTGCTGCTTTGACCCAACCATTGATTAGACTTATGATATTGATTTCCACACCAAAGACAATCCTTCACATCTCGTATTTGCATAAGACACTTTCAAAACACAAAAATCAATGCTCCTCTAAGCAGAGATGAATAATGAGCGACTGAACTATAACCTAAAGCATGTTTATCTACTTAGATGCAGCTTGAACCTGTTTACTGGATGATGCCATTGATATTGTGGTTAGTGATGAGGCCTCGTAGAACAAAAGCGTTTAAAGCACATAGTTAGCGTAGGTACAGTGTGCTCAAAAGGCAGGTTTGGTTAATTGCAGACTAAACGATCCCTTAGTGTGAGTGTAATTGTGAGCATAAAATGGGCTAGTAAGAGTTTCTTGTAATTTGCATTGTTGCCTTGTTTCCTCTTTGATTTTCAAACTCGCAGTTTGTCTCATTGCAGGCCTCCTCACTTCCTGATCCTGTTGTTATTATGTGCAACAGCCCTAACAAGTCGCACCTGTGTCTTGTTGTCTCTCCTCCGGTCTCGGTGAGTGTCTCTTGTTTGTGTTGACTCATTAGAGCTCAGTCTTCCTGCACTTTGCGAGTACAATTAGTCTGAACGATACTAATGTGGATGACCCCTATACCCTCCTTCTTGTGATTTCTTGTTTAATGACTTCAAAGGCATGAATGGTGATGGAATGATATTGTGTTCTTTGCTTTCTGTATGTGATGTGTTTTCACCTTAAAAGCCAGACATTTTCTTACCATCTCCCATATAAGCCTGTACATCTATTTTATTTTTAGGGTCAAATATTCACTATTGTGCAACATCCTCTAGTTGAGTTTGGTTTTAGGGATTGAAACCTACACACAGTGATTACTCTCGTATTGCTACTGAGCATTAAACTAAACCTGAGCATGTGTGTGGAAGGTTGAATGCTGTGATACAATGTGTGGGACAAGAGGTGAACGTGTGCATGGACTTAATCTTCCATATTGCACCTTTTATTGTGAGCTCCATCATCAATTAATTCTGTGTCTCTGATCAGGTGATAAAACCTCATTTGGTAAATGGATGCATGAATGGATGAACCATTGAACATAGTGAGGTACTTCTTTTCAGATTATCAAATACATTGGTATGAAAAGATAGCATATTCCTAATAGTACATGAGCAATTGTTGTAGTCATCTTAAAGTTATTATTTAATAGATTGATGATTGGGCTTTAACAGTATTATTTTGATCTGGTTTGATCCAGTAACTAATAAACGTACTTACTTCAAATGCAGTACATGTAATTATTTACCAATTTATATTTAGTCTAAACTATTAGAGCTTGGCCTGATATATAGACTCTCTATCCACTCGTTACTGTCGTTAATAGATATAGTGTTTCCGGCCTTGTGTTTCAGCTGTGCCATTTTTTCTATTTACCATATTTTTTTATTTCAGTTTAGTTATGTGACAAATATCATTTTATGTAAAACAGTGAGAGGAGAGTGAATGCAAACCAAGTTTTGTATGTATGTTTTTCAAACCCTGTGATCGTCTGGTCATGACCTGCACCACTTTCACTGTTCCGCTGTTTATGAAGTTTCATGTAAACACATCACTGATGTGTATTTCTGCAGCCAATGAATAAAGACTTCCTAAAATGTAATTAAAAAGGGATAACAGTCCATTCTATCTATACATATAGCCCCGGGCACGTGTTAGAAATAGGTCACGCTCTGTGTCAGAGCCCCTTCCTTGCAGCCAATAGGAATCTGTAACCCATAAAATTATCATCCTTGCTTCAGCCTCGTGGCCTACATTCACTACGAACCCGAGTGGCGGGTGAGTGGCAGAAGTCATTATTACTAGCTGCTGTTTTAATATTGTCCATTTAGCCAGAGCCCGATAAGCGTCCCGCTTACTGAAATTAGATGGCACCCTCTCCTCAGACTGATTAATTCAATAAGGCTTTTCTTACATTTTCAGCTATTAATGGAATTTGCCTCATATGAGGGTGGAGAGGGAACACACCTTGGATGAATGCAGAGTTATAATATTCAGTCATTTATCTCCCACCTATTTTACGTTATACTTTCATAGTGCAGAAGCTGCTGTCATATTGTTTAGATAGCATAATGTTGACATTTGTAATTCCTATTATGAAAAGAAAATCACAAGTATGTTCTGATTACACTCTGATACAAACACTGTATTACATATAGTCATTCATTGACAAAAGATGAATGATCGACCTCAATGGTGATTCTGTTTAACCTAGTGTTCAAGCAATTACCGGTCATTGCATGTTAGGTTGAAATTTTAAGGTAACATTTTCCATTGTGACTCTCATGCTATTTGAAAGTCAAGCGTATTGCAGATTTGCCAGACTTCTGACAGATTCCCTAATATTAGTTTGGATGTGGCAATACCTATGTCTGACCTCTAGGACCTCAGTTATGTAACTAGTAGGCCAACTAAGCTCTGCTAGAAATGAGCTATAGAGGCAGGGTGACTTAGCTCCACCATGGACGATGACCTGGGCACTGACACATGATTTGGGGGGTGGATCAGAGTAAGACCCAGGTCTTTGTTGTATCACTCCTCACCAAATCCAGACTTTAAGTCTGAATCTGACCACCAACCATCTGCATTTACCAAGTTATAGCAAAATGATTGTTTGGGACAAATCCATGACAGCTTTTGGCCTTGCAGTGGATCATTCAAAAAAGATCCAGGACTGGTCAGCCAAGATAAAACGAGTCAAGTGTAAAGGAATAACACTACAAACACACAACATGAGACCCTTAACCTCCAAATGAATGGGCACAGTGCATATCAGGATCTGCCCTCTTTTTGTCATTCCTCTGCTTTTACATCAATTTGAGGGGAAAAAAGCAAATTTAAAAGAAGAGATTCACACATTAATGTTAAGGTTTTTATTTTTCCCTGCCGTCTCAGTGGAGACATTTGTTGAAATCTGCTGTCTGAGGTGTTAAATTACAATACAGGCCCAGCAAGTAAGATGCTTCAGCACGGCTGACCTTAATCTCGCAAGACATGAGTGGAACACACAGCGCATTAAGATAGAGTATGTGCATTCACCACCATGTATATAAGCAGTCCGTTTCAGTGCGTATGAAACCTGCACTGACACCAACCATGCAAAACACTCAGCCTAATCGGATAAAGTAAGGGGGTTACATGTTCACGCTATATCAAAACACATATTATAACTTTTCCATTCGAAACGCTATCCATTTCCCAACCGGGTTGCAGAGAATGGTACGTTCCAAAACAACAAACTGCCTTTGTGTGTTTCTGCCTTTTGTGTCTAATAACATCTACTGTGTGTAGATGTGCAAGGCTGATGCTGAAGCCTCAAAAGTAATTCCATGCGGCTGTATAATGAATGGATTAACATTCATTCTCTGTTCTGTGCTTCTCTTATGGACAGATAAGGGAAAGAGAAATGGTGGATGCTGTGGAGTGGGCACGTTGGTGTGGGGGCGGAGGAGGGAGTTATTTCTGATGGAGTGTTTGGGAAGAGTTGGCTGCAGAGGGATGGGGTTTATTTCATTGACTGTCTGTCCTCATCAGCTGTGTCAGTGTAAAAGTACTATACTACAAGTTTTGATGGTTTTAAAGCACCAGGATTGGGCAACAGAGCTCAGGGTCAGAGGTCAAGACCGATATGATGTAATGAAGGAACCCAATACATCAAGCAAAGACAGCAAAATATCAATTGTGTCGCCTCACTGAATTACTCCTCTAAGTCCTTAGAAATCCTTTTTTTTATAATTTCCAAGTGCTTCTTAAGCATTGCAGAGTTGGTCGTCCTGGAGAACAATGGAGATCATACGTTTACACGTCTTTTTTGTACAGAGGAATGGATGCATTCAATTTTGGTCGAGAATTACTTTTCTCCTTCTTTAACAATGCACTGTTCATCATTCTCAGCTGTTTTTGGTTTCAAGCTTTACATTTCATGTCAGTGTGATAATTCCAATCACTTGCATCCACTGGGTTGGCTTTGTTCTTTTAATGGGCAGCTTGCAAATATTACATAAATAGGCATGTGTTTTTTAATATGTTGATATCAATAGTATATTATATAGAAGAAATATACAGTTACAGTTGGAGGATATTCAATAACAATGATTAGATATGGTTGTGAGGATATTAGGGAAACTAACTGAGATATCCCAAGTGACTGTAAGGGTAATTCTTCTTGGCAGAAGTGTTTCTTCCTTTTATATTTATTATGTTCTAAAATCAGTCAGTTAATGAATCTTGAAGTTTGTGGAATATGAGGTTATGTTATTTGTCCTGTTTTTTTCTTTATATTTGTCCAACATAAGTGAGTTGAGTGGTATCTATCTGAAAAATGTCTGGTATATTTAGTTTTTCCTGCACTGAATGCAGAGTAGCTACACTGAGTCTTTCACATATTCCTCTTGACCATCAAGTTTGTTGCAGAGCGCTCACTGTGTGACCCCTGACCTTTATCACGTATCTTCACTTGGTAATATGCCTCGGTGCATGGCCACTGTTAGATTATGCAGGACTGAATTCATAGGCCACTGGTGAGGACAGTGGTGCTGCTGTTATTTTCTGCCATGATCAGAGAGGGAAGAGCTGCAGTACAAAAATTACTGAAACATATATGATATGAAAGTGCTGAATCACTGTTAACCTTTTGTAATAACTCACACTGGGTCAGTGTAACCTCTGACACCCCCAGACTGCGGTGTCTCGGTGTCTTGAGAGATTCTTATTGTGAAGTGCTCTGACTGGAATTTGTTATTCAGAGACGAGACTGACTCTGACCTTGGCCCCGATGCAGTTTGGAGCAGTGGGCTGGTGGGGGAGGGAGCGGTTCACCAGACTCTGTGCTGTATATTCATCATACGTGCCGTCTATTTCCTGCATTGGTCTGGAATACATTACACACTGTGGACAGTGACCGGCCAATCATCATCAGCTGTGTTCTCCTGTGTGTCTCACCTGAGCAGGTAGATGGAGAGGATGGTTATGGAGAGCACGAGCAGGACCAGGTACAGGAAGAGCGTCAGGACCACCCCCGCCGCGCCTGATTGGTTGGTCCGGTAGAAGTACCAGTAAAGCTTGGCAGCATCGCCCACTGGCAAATCAGGGCTGTAGGTGAGACGCTGAGGAGACAGAGATTGTGTGAAAAGACAACTGGACACAAACGTTATCTGTAAGTGTTAGTCAACCATCACTCAAAGTCTTGCGGTGCGTTCAACACCAAAACTGATTTATGCAACATGTTGTTTCACCTGCAGGAAAATACATTTTATTCCACTCTTCACAAAAAAAAAATCAGGAATCCACAGTAAAAAAGAATCTCCCCGTCCTCTCCTCAAGCTTCCCACTGCCACCTGAGGCCAACCAGTGACTTGTTAACTCATGGACTCATCTCTGGTGAGTTACATCTTGAAATTAATTGGCTTTTGCAATATCATGTCGTTGAAATTTGTTATTTGGACTTTAAGCCAGTGACATATCTGTGATTTATGCATCTTTTGAATTGCATCATCTTTGCCCGTGTGATGTGGACTTTGAGTACATTCCATTTCCTTCAAATTTTACGTGGACTAACCTTTAGTTCCAAGCACCGTTCCTGGTGTTTGTCATATTTCATCATAAAAATGCACATTGAAGGATTAAGTGGAATCTAGAGGTGAAGTTGCATTCTACATCTCCTCCTTGTCTTCCTCTCTAAATGTATTGAATCCTTCAATTACCATCAACAAGGTCTGAAGTTGGACTGAGCTTCTGTAAAAACATGGTGGTGCAACACAGAGGCCTCTGTTAGAGGATGTCTGATGTAAATATAAAGGCCTCATTTAGAGGTGATGTAAACAGCAATCCTTAGAATCATAAACAAATCAGAATAGACATCATACAATCTATTTACTGCTGCTTGAAATGGGGTAAAAACAAATTGCATGAACTGAACCTTTATTAATTAATGATTAGAATTGAATTCCATTCACCAGTTAATAAAACACGAGTGTTTATTTGCATCACAATGACGACCATGACAACGTGATTCATGTTGACATCTCTTGTCAAATGATTCACAACTGCGAGCTGTCGAGATCACTTCACGTCTCCCTCATTTACCAAATCTATAAACGACGCCCGTCTCTCCTCCCATACTGTCTGTCTCACCCTCCCTCCACCCCCCTCCCTTTTTTTTGTAATTTAAAGTCACTTTGCCAAGATAAAGTGAACTCCTATTTAAAGTGCACAAGTGTCCAAGCTATTTTTAAAAGTGACTTACCCCAAGGACGGCGTCCACTGCAAAGAGCGCCAGAGGGTGGAGGACTGTCCACACTCCCTGAGCCATGATAAACTTTGACGTGAAGGAAGGGAGTGAGCCAAATATCTGTTGACAGCCCCATCTGATCAGAACCAGCAGGAACGTTAATGCGTTCAAGGTCAGGGGACCCACCACCAGCATCGCCAGCTCCTCCCAGATGTGGAGCAAGGAGCTCTGGTACACAAGCTCCACCGTCTGCGCGTGGAACTGGAACCTCGCGGCAGAGGAAAGAGAGAATAGCGCCTGATGTGCATGTCTGTAGATTGTGTGTATATGTGTGTATATGTGTGTGTGTGTTTGTGATGCTTTGAAAGCTCAAGGGCAACTAGTTCTAGTAATTCCCCCACATAACGTCGTATTGTTTGTGTTTGATTCCATCATATTTAATTAGTCTGGTGACAATTAGCATTGTAGCTGGCTGTTTTACTCATCCTTATTGATTACATGCTTACATGTAATGTGTGTTAGATACTAATTTCATTAGCTTTATTGTCAGTGGACATTGTTATTACTGTAAAGGAAGACACTCTGAAAGATGCACACCTTTGCTGTTTGATGACACAGCTCTTTCAGACTCCCCTCGTCGTAACTCGGGCTTCACCCATTCACAGCAAGCCTCATGAATTCCTTAATCTGGCCATCAGTCACGAGGAGGTAGAGCCAGTGGTGGGAGGAGGGAAGGTCCAGTTTTTGCTCATTAATTTCCATCTGATTTGCTCCAAGAGTTTCTCAGATTCTCTCCATTAATCTGACAGTAGAGGTCCATTGGGTTTTTCCCCCCTATATCTCAGGCAAATCTCTTAAAGGTACCATACGTAAGAATGTGAGGCAATTTACATGTGTTAATCGCCTTTTTACTGCCGGTGTGTGAACGGACCTCAGAGCTCAACTGAGACCTCAGCTGACTCCCTCTGCTGCCTGTGGACAGATTCCTACCTAAAGCTCCTTTAGATTGATAGATTTTAGTGGGAAAGTCAAAATATGTGACGTTCATGCTTGATCCTGAGGACATTACCCCAAAGCTTCCTCCTCTTCTGTCTTAAAGGTGTAGTACGCTGGACTTTTCCATAAACAATGTCTAGACACATCATAGCCCATCATACATGGTGGCTTGTTGTTGGTGGCTTGGCCAATAGCCAATTGTAAAACTGTCACAATAGTATGACTTACATGACTTTATCAACATGGCATGGTAATGGTCAATAACATAGGATGCTTACCCTAACCCCTAACCCTGAATAGTTAAAATGATACAAGACCGCCATGTCATAACATCTATTTTAGCCATTCTTCTGTCATTGCAACAGCCTTTGAGTTTTATCTTTGCATGTGATACATGTAACACTTTTACATCACAGAATAATATTCAGATTTGCTAATTATGATTAGTGTCCTTTAGAGACATGTAGTGACAATGAAACTGCTTGTAGTTTGAGGTACCCACCAATGCACATACACTAAATGGACGAAAGCTATTCACAGACTAATATTACACATTCCGGCCTAACGCAAAACCTATTGTTTTCAATGGTTTGTCACTCTTTGACCAGCACAACCTACAACTAGCATTTTTTAATTATTCCCTTTAAAGATAACTCCAAACTGTCCCATCAACAGATCTGTTAGAAAGGAGGGAGAGGGACAGAGAGTTAAATAGGAACAGGACAGGAGGGAGGGTGACATCATGCTGGACACTCTTAATGTCACTCTCTCTCTCTCTCTCTCTCTCTCTCTCTCTCTCTCTCTCTCTCAGAGAGAATTGCTCGAAGGGAGAGCAGCACATTCGGACATGTGGAACTTGTCATCCGACGTTGACCCCCTCTGTTTTCACATTTTCTTCTTTTTTTTTCCCAACCGCCCCCTTGGTCCATCTTCTTTTTTTCCATTTTGGCCACGTTGTTTCTCTCTCTCTCTCTCTCTCTCTCTCTCTCTCTCTCTCTCTCTCTCTCTCTCCCCCTCTCTCTCTGTCCTTCCTCTATCACTTTCCATGATTTAATGTGTGATGTTTGCACCCCACATGTTATTGTAATAAAACCCTGCCTGCATGCATGTTTGCAGCCAGCTCTTTTTATAGTGATGAATTAAATCAGCACCATATGCCACGCCGCAATGTGATTTAACAGTTCTGTGCTATTTTATTGCTATTTATTATCAATGCCGTGCACCAAATAGTAACAATACATTCCTTCCAAATCATGTAGCCTTTTTGGGGCTTTAAGGCCGTGTGGTGAATTCAACCAACTCCTCCAACGACGGTTTGTTAATATTGAGGGAGTCTTGTTAAAATGTTAACGGGGGATTCCAAACCCATGATTTGGGTGTATCCAGTGTGTGTATGTTTGCGACCACACTCTCAGACACACTGCACACCCCCATCACCCCCCTACACTCCTCTAGTCCCCTGCACATTGCATACCACCATTGCTGTGCATGTATGTGTGTTAAGTGCAATTCGCCAGTGTAATCTCAGTGTATGTCATACATGTAAAGGGATTTAGGTTAGCACTGATGTGTCGGCTCAAAGATGTCTACATGCTTCATGTTTGTGCATGCGTATTCATGTGCACCCCCCGCCCCCTGTGCGTGCGTGCGAGTGTGTGTGTGTGTGTGTGTGTGTGTGTGTGTGTGTGTGTGTGCGTGTGTGTGCGCGCCGGGCGATATCAAAGGAAGCAAACTCACTTGTTGACAGGAACTGCTATGGCCTGGAGGTAGAGCCACTGGCTGCAGTAATGCAGGTAGAGCCTCACAAACCACATCAAAGCCATCAGCAGCATAATGAGGCTGAGCTGCCGAACACAGCCACACCAGCTCGTGCTCCGCTGCTGCTGCTGCTGCCGCCACCGCCGCTGCTGTTGCCCTGGCAACGGCAGGCCCAGGTCGGACGACAGCATGTGGAGAGCCAGGCGGGCTCGGTCGGACAGTCGCGAGGGGCGGGAGACGGGTCCTGTCAGTGGCGATCTGTTATTGAGACACACCATGTACCATTAGTTTAAAGGGCCAGTGTGCAAGATTTTGGTTTCTATTGGTAAAAAACAACAACAGTGTAGAATAATTTGATGTGAACAAAATATTGTTTTCATTTCCCTCAAACCTTTTTATATTTACACCTGGAGCAGACCCTCTATATGGAGGCCACCATGTTGCACCGCAATGTTTTTACATGTAGCCCAGATTGGACTTTGTTGATACCTTGGCTACCACTGGTTCTGCATGCTTTAAAGGAAAGGATGAACCAAGGGGTTTAAGCTGCAACATCTAACTGTCCATTCAATGTAACTAAACCACATATACTGCACCTTTAAAGTTACTACACTACCTCCTTGTAGTACTGGCAATATGTAAACATATAAACGATTCCATCTACAATTCTGGTAATAATGGTTGATGTGATTGGTTGTGTACATGGGTGACAGTGTCAATAAAAATAATTTGAAAAGAAACATGTAGTCACCACACTCCATGTAATAACCCGCATTTTGACTTTAAAGTATAACTCTGTAAGTCATGTTTAATATTCAAGCCCATTTTCACCATCATCAGATGCACATTAAAGGGAGGGAAAGGTAGCGTTCAAACCGACACGCATGCACACAAGTGTATGTACTATACACTCACGCACACGCACACACACACACGTGCGCGCGCGCACACACACACAGATAGGAATCCCTTCCAGCGGTGCTCGGCTTCCCTCAGCACCTCTGCCTCCTCTGTGCCGCCCCTTTGTCAGGCCTGCTCAACTATTCCCTTTCATATGGAGGGTACAGATGGAGCAGGGGAGACAAGAGGAGAGAGAGAGAGAGAGAGAGAGAGAGAGAGAGAGAGAGAGGCGAGAGGTAGGAAAGGGGAGGATGTAGCAGAGACCAGAGGAAAGGGAAAAAAATGTCTTTATATTACCCAGAAATCCATTTCATACACATTTGCTGCAGCAAAACAGGTGAAGTAAATTATCGAAAATGTACTTTACATATGTCAACAAAGGCTGACACGGCTGACCCCCTCTCCTCTGGCTGACAGTAATTAGTCCAAGGCTAAAGTGGGTGTACACAGAGGAGATGTGTTGCGTGACTGGAGGCCTTTGCCTGTGGACATCCCCGTGTCTTCCCACTGTGTCCCAGAACAAAGTTGGAATTCACTTTGTAGTATGTATCTAGGGAGAATCACACACTGCCTAAAGACAGAAAATGAGAAACAAAAAAAAAATGTTGTATTGCTTTCTCCTCCTCTCTACAAATAATTAGGACGTACATCAAAATGCAGCATTGCTTTTTTTGTGTATTTTTTTCTTGTTTTTTTTAAATGTCTGCTGCCCTGTGTGAACTGCTGCTGAAACACAAACAGTCCCACAGTTACATTCAAATACATAAAACGATCATATGTGCTCCCCCTGTGAGGTGGGCACACACTCTGAAGAGTTCAATCATTGGATATATACACACACTGTATCATGATGCATCTGGGGGAACATGAACTGGTTAGATTGATTCATGTTCACATTCTGGCTGGAATAGAAATCAGGCATTGAAAGGTCAGAGGTCAATTCTGTGTTTCTGAGATTTTAAATTTCTTTATTTTACACTTGCAAGATAATCATATTTCTGTTGATTTATTTTTTTTTCAAATTATATCACAACTAGCATGTTAAGCTTGTTGATTTTTTCTCCTTACAAGTCATTGAGTAATTTTTATTATGGTGTGTAGTGTCATACTGGCTCCCAAACTAGAGTTCATGACCCCACTCTTTACTCTAATGAGTTACGAATGGATTGTTCTGGGCCGGAGTTTGATCATAAACAATTCTATTTCCTGTTCTATTTTGAAATTGTGCTCTCTCGGTGTCGACTTTTACTTCCTGTCTTTGTTTTGTCTCCTGATTATCTGCACCTGTCATAGTCAGTCTCACCTGTTCCCAATTGTCCCTAATGAAGACCCTGTGTTTCTCCTCAGGCTCAGTGTCCTTTGTCAGCTCAGGTGTTTGTGTATGGATTCAGTTTCTTACTTACTTTTGTTTCTTTTTCGTGGCTTTGAAGTAACAATGAGTCAAAATGACCTGAACTATAATATGTGCTGTAGGACCTTTTGGTCCTACAGCACATATTATAGTTCAGGTCATTTTGACAAATGGGAGTCAGTATCATAATTTAATTATCTTGACCCCTGAAGTGATTATGACAGATAACTGGTAAAAATATTTTTTTTCACTATATCTAAAAATTAAGTTGCACAATATATACATGTAAAGCATAATCTCAATAATTAAGATATTTTTTGTGTGCAACTTTTTACAATTGGTACATTCCCTTTATGTACTCTAACTGTTTTGTTGTAGTTTTATTTTTTTGTTGATTATAATCCGTCTTAAAGCATCATTGATTTCTATAAACGTGCGCATGCATTTATTTAGGTATCCATATATTTATTACTCTGTCTCTGTGTACACAATTAGGTTGGTTCAGCCTCATTGTAGCAGCGTGATCCCTCGACTCCTATACCACTTCTGCTTCCACTTATTTCAACATGTGAGTACTCATTTATTTACTTATCTTAGTTTCTTGTCAGTATCCATATACTATGTATTTCTGTGAAGATGGGATGTTCTCAATGTCAAGCTCTCAGACTACGTCTCTGCTCCTGATGATTGACACAGGTTCATGTCCTCTATTCTCAGCTTTATCATGGTTTAATTTATTGCCCCCTGCACATCTGGAACAGAGAAACGACCCAGTGTAGAAAAAATAAAAAGCAGCATGTCACAGGCACAGGCAAGATGCTCCCCTGTCAAGTGGCATTAAAAGAAACCAGCAAATGCAACATGATGTCCATCTCTGGTATAATGAAGATATTGATGATGCATGAAAGAGGAATATTTTTAGATTTCTCCACATGGTGGTGGCCATGGTCTCCTCTGGAGTAACATGACGTGAAATTTGTTATAGCCGCTGAATTGATTTCATTATGGCACCTCCGATTACAAAAAGTGCAATGCAGGGAGAAAAGAAGGGAAGTCGGTGGAGGGGGGTGAAGGGGAGTGGGGGGTGGAGGTGTTTATCTTGCAGGAAAAGAGGATATTTCATTCCAATATCACAGCTTGTCTCCGTGGCGACTGATAGCATGTGGCATGGCGGCCCAGAGATTAAACTAACCATTTAAACAGGCGTGCATTGGCACATAATGCTGTATTTTAAACTGGAGTTTGTTCAGTTTCTTTTTGTGGAATCCGGGCCAGGAGCTGCAGTCCTCATTATCTTAGTTGTGATATGTTTGTTGCTCATTCCCGTGTCATCAAAGCGCATTGCAGAAGGACTCATCATCCTCTGTAAACCTTGCTGCTGTGTGCCAAGGTCTGTAAATCAGATTTCACTGGCGTGTATCTTTCAACCAGTGGAGCCGGAACCATCATCCGGGTCTGTTTATACTCTGTGCTCCTCGCCTTGACAACAAATAGCTGTGATTCATAATGCCAAGTGAACAGCAAGTACAGATTGGTATTAAAGGTGCAGTGTGTAAGATTTTGGTCATTTTTGTCCCTTCTATAAATATTGCAAAACAATAACATACAGATGTTTGTATGAATTTGTACTTGCTTAAATGTATGATTTTTTTCTCTTGCCCTTAAATAAGCCCATTAATGTATATTTACATGAGGAGCGGGTCCTCTCCACGGGTGCGGCCATTTTATTTTATTTTTTTTTCACAGTAGCCCATCTTTTGAGTTTTAATGACAACAGAAGCTTACCATAGTTTTTTGTACATGCACAGATGGGTGAGGTGATGGATACAACTTCACCTATGGATGTTGCCAAATCTTACACACTGCACCTTTAAACCATTTAGATGGTATGCGTAATGAGAGAGGGAATGGTGAGGATGGGTGGGGTCCATGGTGTGTCACATCTAAATAGCAGACTTAGCTCGAGGGGCCATGGAGAGTGAAGGTAACTCTCTGAATCCCCCTCCACATGGTCCAAATGGTCCTTAAACCCTTCAGTCCGAGGCCAACTTGAATATTGGACGTTTTCATTTAACGGGTTATTTTCTGTAACGTTCTTACTTGGGCGAACGACATCGTCTATAAAAGTCCTTTTAAAATCAGCATTATCGTCAAAGATAATGTGAGAAAAGACTTAGAAGATTGGCAGATAACATCATTGTTGTCTCTGTGGCCTGGATGCACGGGCGTTGTGGTGATTATGCAAGTTTGATAATCTCAGGTGTGGAGTGATGTGAGAGGAGATACTGCAGCTTTGTTTACGTTTGTGGAGGAATCCTGATAGCGTGTTTTGTGTTGGATTCTGTCATCTGTGGGTTGTGTATTTCCTTTCTCAGGGAACTTAGTTTGATTATTTGCAT